>WJBH02000153.1:0-87983 GCA_013167095.2 Daphnia sinensis | reverse complement strand
GACAATTAGTCGCATAGGATAATTACATTCAAATTTTTTCGTGTATTTCTTTACAAGTTTTTTTTTTCATTTCATTTTTCAGTTTTGTTGCTATGGTTTTCTTACTTTTTTTTTTGTTTTCGAGATCCAATCACATAACGAAATTGAAGGTGAGGAGAATACGTAACAAGATTAGCAAAAGGGTTTTTAAAAAATTCAATGATTTCTTGACATTCAGCGGCTGGGTATAAAATTAAGAAGAAATCTAATGTAGAAACACATTTTTGTTCAACGGATGTTAGCGGGCAACTCGAAGGAGGGTGGAATTATCTCCCCATAAGTTTTTATTTTTCTTTTGAGCAGAGCAGAACGTGTACAATAAACAACTAAACTTGTTACCCATATTTTTGTTTTTGTTCTTTCCAAAAGTTGATGCACCAGTTTAATAACAACGATTTAACAGACATTCGTATAAGAAAACCACTCGTGTTGTCGAGTCCATTTGGGATAGTAGAATTTCTGTGTTTTAGGCACTTGACGATTTGCGTACAGACCCTCACAAAAAAAGGTACTTCAGCTACGGAGAAGCTCTGTCCCTGTATATCGCAATAGGCGAATTGTGAATACGTCTACCCAAAGAAAAAAAATCAATGTCTTACCTTTAAATCCTTCCTCGGGAATGGCCGTTCGTGCATAGTCTTCCATAAGAGATGGATCTTCCGACGGTTCATCCGCCTGGAAGAAGAAACGTAAAATGAATACCAAAATGGGAACAACAAAACTTGATGGAATCGTGAACATTGTCATTTGATTGAGAGCCAACTAATAAAAAGAACAAAAAAAAAAAATTATCTCCAGGACTCCATCCGTCTTTGCCTGTCGTGTTCTATACAAGGAAGTTGTAGTCCACGTTACACATGTTACCGACGACAATCAATCGTCCCCAAATCCGTAACAAACAAAAAACAAAAAAACATGAAAGTCTCAGATACATGGAACGCATGGACGATGACCGCAAACGCCGCAAAACGTAATTCTATAAAAGGCAACGTTCTTCCCGTCCAATTCGTTGTAAATTAATGACGGGCTTGGTGAACGCATCTTGCGAGACAAACATTCGCGTCTATAAACAGTGAGAAAACTGAAATTTCTTTTCTTAAACATTTCCCTGCTCATACCTGTCCATCAAAAAAAAAATAGTCTTGCATAATCCCACATCATTTTAAAAATCGTCAACGGAGAGGATGAAGTTTCAAGGATAGAAACAGACAAGCGTCAACAGAGAGGGATGTAACAAAAAAATGAAATTCGATTAGAACTATGGTATTTACCCACTACTGTTGCTACCACCACTATGGAGGTCGTCCTGCTCAAAAACCTCATCTTTCTCTCGCTGCGTCAACGATTTCGAATGAAAAAACGCTGAACAAATCTTAGCCCCCTTTTTTCTTTAACGGCTGTCAGTGCGGGAGCGGTTGAATTATTTCCCATTTAAAGTCAAAAATATATAAAAGGAGATAACGAGTCAACGCCCATCATCGCGCGTTGTGTGTCGCCTTCTCATTTTCCGGCCGACATGACCTACTATCTCCGCGCGTCCATCCATCACGCGGCAGTCGAATTTTTCTTCATTCGTCTGGGCTGTTACCTTATTTTTCAAACGCTGTTCCTTCCTTGTCGTCCCGAGAAGCCATTACCATAGAGAATCGATCGCCAAACAACTTCCCGCTTCCTGCCTTATTTATGTGCGACTCTACGCGTTCATTCCTAAGACCACTGATTTTTTTTTAAACATTCGTCAATGGAAAAAACAAAACAATCAAGCAGCGAGAAAGTCTGTTGTGTTACACCCCTATCCGTTGTTGTTCTTTTCTTGGTAGTTTTCTTTATACGAATCGCTCAAAACATGTGATACACAACCACTTGTATCTGTTGTCTCTCGCTCTATCTTTCCCAATTGTGATCAACCGGTTGAGTCACAAGCCACAAGGACAAATACGGGCGGAAATCGAAACGTCGCAATCCATCTCGATCCAAAAAAAGATTTTAAAAAAGGTTTGGGTTACCTGGAGGATGATGACGGTGCCAGGAAAGATACGCAGGGAGGCCAACGTCGCTTGGTTGTCGTTCAAGTCACGTCCGTTGCATGTCAAATGTTGGTCGAACGGCGCCACTTGAAACTTTTTCATAATCTTTTCAATAAAATAGGAGGTTAAAAGAGTTCAAATGGAATGAAGCAAGACATATACATCACGCTTGAGATCGAGTAAAGTTTGATCGGATGAGACGGTGATCTCCTTTTCTCCTCGTCCACGTCTTTGGCGTGAACTCCTCCTGCTGGCCTGGCCCGTAGCAGCCGGAGATAGCGTAGGTGATGGGCACGACACGGCCAACGCTTGGCTGTCGAGTCGAGGCCTCTTCGTCTCTGATCCCATCTATCGTTGCGTAAAAATGGGTCACACACACACACAAGAGTATAAAAGAGAAGATGAGCATAAGAACATTAAAAGGACCCGGATGCCTCTGCTTCCCATATCATCCTTTCTCTCTCACATTCCACACGACTCATTTACATTCCATGGGGCAGGCGGCGTCAATCCTGCACCACAGCTCAAGAGGATTACAGCCACATTATGGTACTATAAAATAAAAAGCGGACCTCCAAAAGAGCCGGCCTGCACAATGGCGTTAGCTCTTTGCCACGCTGAATTTTTCCCTTTTGACGGCCATTCCTCCCTACTGTTTACTATATTAGGAGAATCGAGGTCATCTTTGTGTCAGTCAGCCCAAACAATCGATGATTGAAAGGGGAGGAGATTAAACCATAATCTTTTTTCGAAAACGTGAGTGAATGATGGGCCGTTGTGAGAGAGAAAGTTATTGTTTCAAACAGAAAAGAATTACCTGGAAATCAGGATCTTCGGCAGTGGAAGACGAAGAGGCTAAAGTGGAGGGTACGTCCATAAGGATGTCGGTTAATGCACCAATTTTGTCAACTTGGCGGACGTAGATAGCTGCCCGGCTGTAGACCAGCTGCGACCGGCGTTCCTCCTCCAGCCGGTCCTCTAGGCAGCTCTCGCACACGGCTGCAATAAATCATCCCCGATGCCCCGAAATAGAATCGTTACACATTTTTTTTGTTCTATGACTTACTACCCTATTCGAGTGGTTCACTCGATTTATTCATGCGGTACAGACGGAGAGGGGGAAAAGAAGAAAAGCATTGCGCCAAAAAAGACAAAAACCACGCCTACTTCCGTCCGCGTCTCTTAATTTTACAGGGACCGATGTCAGGGTCGATATACAACAAAAGGGAGGGGACGACAAGAATAATGGAGTCTTTCAATTGTTTTTTTATTTATTTCGACTTGGCGCAAAAGAACTACGCGGATAGCCATTAACGATAGCGGAGGTGACTTGATCGACGCGCAAAAGAAATTCTGCCGCCACCGCCCCATTCCCAGTGAAGAAAAACTTAAACAAGAGCCCCGAAAATGCTCACCGCAAAAGCAATTGAGAGGAGGGGCGGCCAATTACAAATATCAGGCACACCACAACAAGAAGTTTTATGGCCTTCGTTTCGCCTCCTCTTTCCCGACTCTTATGGCCACTGGACACGCGAGATTCACGCTGCCATAATCCCGACCCAAACTTCTCTCCCACCCCTTTCTGTTGAGGGTGGTCACAGCCCAACCCCAAAAAAGGCTATTGCTCGGCTACTATTACCGAAGGCTTCCTCAAAGGTAATAATAATGACCGAATCAAGTCCGAATCATTGCGTTCGAACGCACTGATTCACGACCGTTGATCACCCGATTCTTTTTTATTATTATTATCTCTTGTTCTTACAGGACTGCCGAGTTAATGTCTCTCGTTGTAACATGACAAGAGGCAAAAGAGCGTGAGAGTGGAAAAGGAACGCATCGGATTTTTCCAGGTGATTTTCTATTGGCAACGTCTGCTTTTTAAATTCCCGAACAAGAGACACCCGCAAACGGAGAAGGTCGTTATCTCTTTTATAACAATAATGACACGTTACGTGCAAAACACACACGCACGAGAAGACGAATGTTCTTTAATGGCATCGAGGACGACAAGCGACGACGATTCACACACAGCCGACTGATTTATGGACGTGAAGCGGTTACGTCACGACACACACAACCAGTTTCGACTGTTTCACTTGGACTCCCCCCCCCTCTTTACCCGCCCCGCTATTGAAATCATACGTTTGGCCGTCTCGATATAATGTGACATCATTTTCACATTTACTAAGAAAAACGAACGAAAAAAAAAAACCGGCGGTCGTTATCGGTTCGAGTTGATGATGTCGGGCTGTCGGGGAAAAGGAAAAACGAGAGAACATACGATGTGACAGCAACAGGTTTCCATTTCCCACTTTTGAAACGTCCACGACGAACAAAACGACGATAATAATTCATCAAGGAAAAATAATCCAGCCGACGTCAGTGTTAGCGAGCGTGGAAAATGTCGCCCGCATTGCCGCACCGGTCCGGCAAGAATATTGCTATGGGATTTTTGTCCTTTTTTCTAAACAAAGTAGGGGAAAAAAAAAAACTTGATGCGACGACCGGTTTCAAAAGTTCGAAAACCGTACCGTTCCCTCGACCCGCATTTCGAGACCCTGACTTTCACAAATTGTAACATACAAATGTCCAAGAACAACATCCGTCTGCGTGAATAGAACACGAAAAAGTCTGACGTGTCGCCATCAATAAGCTACTAACGAATCGGCATCGTACCTATCTCTTCTATACACTCCCCACCCTTCGATATCAAAGACGAGCGATACTGTGACCGTTTCACATTCGTTTCCCCATCCCCGGGACATTCCAACGCCGCTGGCACACGTTAACAACCATCGCAGGCGACGCCTGCAAACTCACGCAACAAAAAGATGAAATGAAACCCACAAATAAGATGGAAACAAAAGGGCCGCGCCGCGCTCCATCAAACCCTTCGCAAACGGACCGTGACATGTTCTTACTAGCTATGGCAATGATGTGCCATTTTTATGCGCGTTTCAAAACTTTGGAGGCGAACTGGCCAACGTTCTTTACCGATGTCGGCGCGTGACGGCGGGAAAAAATACAAGTTACGAGCCTCTTTCGCATCGAAGAGAATCCCTTTGAACACGATCCCCAAACTAAGATATCGTGAAAGCGCATCAAGAAAGCGGGAGAGACGACGGGAGTAAAAGGAGTCGGATCGCTATGTGATGCACAGCGTGAATGACACGCCGTCGCTGCTCCATTCGGATAGTACGCCATCAGAAATAACGCGCAGTTAAAAAAAAAAACAAAAAAACGTCCGAGCTCTGACGGTTAATTATAGATGTCTCTTTATGAAAAGCGAATTGTTTAAACATTTCCTTTTGGCTTTTCAGATAAGTGACGGCCAACAGCGACACTTGTCAGTCACGGAATCCCGACTTGGTATGTGGTTTCACGTTCAAGTTATCTTAAAGTGTACGTACCTGGTTCCGTGTTAAGAGAAACGTTGCCGTCTTCATGGACGATACGACGCAAAAGAACGATCCTGTCTACCTTGGCAAATCTAGACAGCGCGTCCCATTCGAAGGGCCATAAATAAACGAATCTTTGGATAAGAAACACAAAAAACGCTTATAGGAAAGAGATATGATTTGAAAAAAAAAGGAAATCAAATTGATTGAATCGTTTACCTGGACTCGGATTCGATGTCTGGCGATGGCCGATGAAGCAGTCCTTCGTGATGACACAGCAGCTGGGCGTTGGATAAACACGTAACTGGCTCTTTTCTAGACGGATCCCTGTGACAGATAACATAATGGAATAAGCAAACTCACGCCAACCGATACACTATCAAAAATCAAGAACGATTACAATTTGCTTTCCCCCCAAAGACACAAAACATCTTACTAGGGGAAAGAAAAAGGATTTTGTGACAAATGGAAGGAACGTCGTATAATAGCGGTCGTTTAAATGCATCAACGAAACAATCGTCATCACGAAAGATAAACAAAATCAAGTGAAAGCAAAAGAAGTCTTTCCTATCTTTTGTTTCTTTCGAAATAAAAGAGTTGTAGAGAAGCGTGAGGAACGTGATTCATTCCGTCACACGGACGCGGGATGATCGCCTTCGCGAGGTATATAGGCTTCGCTAAATGCAACCTCCCCCTCATATGTCAAGAGTCTTTGAGCAATGAATTCCATATTGATGAGTCAATCTTATTCTGATACATTTCTTCTTCTTACAGCATTCCGCGCACATTTTCAATGCCAAATAAACGGTGCCCGTGCAAACCCCAAAGACGTCAATTCAACAAAATGCAAAAGATTTGGCCGGCCGTTGAGGACACCGCCCTTGATAACAATCTCTTCCTCAACATGAAATGCCAGGGGAGAAAAGAAAGCGACCCCCCTGCTATTCGCACAATCCGAATCCTTTAACAACGGATTTTAAAAAACGGACGCCGATGACGTCAGAGGTCGACGTTTCTTAACGGATTATTTTCGTACACAAATAACATCGCATTAAAAAATTCCATATCAAAATAAGAATGACAAGGTAATCCTGTTGACAGGAAAGCGGATCCCACAGGTCTCGCACATATTGGTGGACTGCAAAATAAACATAACAATTGCAAAAGCGTTCCGACAAAAAGACCCCGAGATTTGCACGATAAAAAAGGAATGAGATCAAAGTCTCGATTACTCGTTTCCCCCCTCCGAATATCGAGAGCTATCGGAACTACAAAGACATGTGAGCGGATTCGAGTTCACTAAGGTGAAAGAAAAATAGCGCAAGAAAGTTTAGCAGAAAAAAAGGACCCGCTTCACAGCTGCTTTTGGCTGACTCTTAACGACTCTGGTGAGTCCCGAACGCTAACGGCCGTGAATCTCCGTGGCGCGATCCGCCTCATAGCTCTTTCTTACGGCCAACCCCTTTGTCTTTCAAACGCGATTAACTATGACCGTCATTAACTCCGTGTAGTCCCTCTTTAAAAAATCCTTCTAGCGACTTTAGCGGGCGGAGTACTTTCGATTTGAAAGCATTGTCGTGTGTGTTTGTGTGTGAGTTGACACGCTGATCCGAACCATCGACTCGCTTCCCATTTCAATGCGGAATATAAAGAGAGGTGTACATACCCCCTTGACACACAGAGTGTAGTAAAAGAAAAACTCGAGTGGCAAAGTACTTTCGATCAAAGCTGTTGAAACAAACGGTTATCGACTAAAGGATTCCTCCCCCGCCTCTCTAAACAAGTCACTTTGATCGCATCTCAACAATCAGCCGATAATCAGCAACACGACTTTGATGACTGGCCCTTCTTTTCCCTCGATTTTTTTTTATTCCACAGAAATGGATAGGCGGACCGTGCTTCAAAATGGCCGAAGACTTGATTGCGCTTCTTCTTTCCTCCTGGCTTTAGCTATATACATAATACTATGTGTATAGGGAACAAAAACGAGAAAAAGAGAAAAGAGGTTATCTTCCACGTGATCGGTTGACTCCATTACGGTTAATGCGAGTCTGGAGACCCACTAAGCCTCAACGCGATAGAAGCCCACGCTGCAAACTACAAATCTCTATCACACACAAGGAAATCCTCGCCGATCCTCGCCAATGCGCCGATGCCCTCCCGTCCATATCAAAATGATTTCTCATCAAGTACTACAAATTTATCTATCAATGTAGCTGGTTTCTTCATTGTCATTAGAGTAGGAAAACGCAATCAACACACAAATCAAATTGCCTCACTGTTTTTCTACGACATGAAAAGAATTCCTCGAATTTGAGGATGAGGAATACAGGTCGATGAGACTCATTGTTGTAAGAACGACTACGTTGCGCTCAAATCGTGAAACGCAAAGGTATTTCGAATTCAAATGAATTTTACGATGAAAGACGTCAGAAAACTTTAGAAAATGACATCGCCCATTAAGCAACGCAAACGGAAAACGCACAAGTGTAACACAATCTTGAACAACAACGGTGGCGGGTAATGACGGATAGGGTGTGTAACAGAACTCGTGAGTGGCTTTTGCGCGCATAAACAACAAGACAGGTCATTAAATCGTCCCATTGAGAAAAAAACATTTCAGGATGAAGACGCACGCGAAAAGGTGAGAAACGGCGTATGTCAATTACCAACAGGAAATCACGCTAACAAGAGCGAGACATTTGTTTACTTAGGAGGGCCTTAGTAATCGGGCACAACATCATCATAACAAGCGTGCACGAAAAACCCTATTTTCCCCAAACGGCTAAACATGTTTTGGTGATTGTAATACATCTGCCTTTGCGTGAAGAACATCAGTCAAGAGGTTGACAAACGACAATCTAACGAGGCCTACACGGTTCAAAGCCAATTCAAAAGTGTAAATCTCCCCCAAAGAATAAATAAATCCAATTATATTCATCTGCTTCTCGTATGCGTGCGTTTCTAGCTGCTTGGGTACATTTAAATCGCATTTTTAAACAACTACTTCTGCATAGTGCAAAAAGCGAGTGCAGTAGCGGGCCGAAATTCCCGTTGGAATACATTTGCAACGGTGCCGACCTGGTTATAATAATATAATGGGCGCTTGATGTTACAGTAACTTTCAGTCGTCAACTGGGGTTGCACTGCATGGAACGTGCGATTTCGAATAGAAAAAAAAGAGCGCAAAAAACAATGTACCACAACAGAGTGCACACAGCAAAAAGAAAAAGCGGGCCAGGATGGTGCTGGCCTTTTTCGCCCCTCTCGGCCATGAATATTGGACGGAGGCGGGCAATAGTAAAAAAAAAGTACAAGCAAAAGAAGAGGCGATGCTAGCTTTTTAGAGCTTCATCAATTCAACTCTTTCTCTCATTAAAACTTTCATCTCAGTCTGTTCCAGCCCCACTCGGCAACCCCGTTGCATAGAGTCTGTGTGACACATGTGCATATTATACAATCTTCTAGCGCGATTGTTAAATCGCAATCCGGCTCTTTCTCTTTTTTAGTTTTTTAAATTTAGGATGAGGCGGAAATGCAAAAGCGCAGGTCGATCGAGTGAGGGGAAAAGAGAAAACCCTAAAAAAGAAGTGTCAGATGCAGTAATTGGCTGACAACCCCCCCCCCTACTCCCTAAAAAAAAAACCGGCAAAATATTAATGCCTCCCAACATCGTGCGGGATAAGTCGGTTGGAGGGGCACACTGTGAAACATGTGCAAAACTTTTCGCTCTATTTTGAATTATTTTTTTAACAATAAAAAAAAAACCCATTTTCTAATTTTACGTTTTCAATAGTTTGTTCTGCGTTACCCCGTCTACGTTCGAAAACGGACGTGCTGGGGAAATGAGCAGTTCGGAAAGGAAACGTCGGTTTAGTTTCCATCGGGAGCGCGTGCCGATGCGGATCTGTACACGATTTTTCCCCTCCCCCCCTAAATCGTCACCATTCTCTCTTTTCTTTTTACGATTCAACAACTCGTCACGATGGTTTCGATGACAATGCGCAGTAATTAGCTCCAAAGCTGGCAACTCACGACATTCTAATCTCTTTTGTCATGGTCGTTGCCGGTCTATTTTTTGTTTCTCTACATGGCAAGCAAACTAACAATCAGTTTGAAATCGCATTCGTCCGTCGTATCGCATTCTCCCGACAGCCACGACAGCGGCATTGGGAAAAAAAGGCCAAAAAAAAAAGGAAAAACAACGAAACAAACAGCGTGAACGATAAAGATTCAACGGCACGGCCGATAGAAATCAGAAACGACAACAGGTGACGGACACCAATGGAAGGAAAAAAAAATTAACACATTTTTTCAACCCAAAACCTCCGGATCGAATGTCAATTAAAACACACGCACACAAACAAAGGGGACAATCAAATTCGTCCGTGCGGGAAATCGATAGATTTAAACGACATTGTTCTACATTTTAAACGCGCACTTTGCATACAATGTCCGTTTTGAAACTTTGCGCAGCACGACACAAAATTCCGAATGTTCGCAAATTCTCAGAAACGAGCAATATGCCGATATGCTAATAATCGACTTCTAAACCACTGAAAATATAGACTAATCAAAGAAATGCGCAAACGACATCAGAAACTCGGCCTATTGCGTTCTGTCTTTCAGTTCGAACGAGAGTTCCCACCGACCTGCGTGCAAACCTTACAATTTCGGTTGATTATCCCGATCGGATTCGATAAAAGGATGCTAGCAAATCTCGAAACGAAAGAGTCAAAAGAATGTGGGGAAGAAACAAAAAATGTCGTTTCAAATCAATTGCCGTTGATCGTTTGAGTGAAAAGAAAAATGGCCGCCTGCGATTCGAGCGTGAGACCAACAAAAAAACGCCACGAAACCCGTTTGATTTTCAATTCGTCTATCGACTGCGAAATGCTAATGGCATTCCTCTGTCATTCCAGTGTCTTGGGTGTACGGTTTTTTTTTTCAGAGACGCGACAGCGACATTGCCAACACACCGAAACAATCTACGGCATTCGACTATATTGGGATACTTTCGGATCGAGAGCCAACAGTTCCGGATTTTCTCCGGTAACGTGAATAAATAAAGGAAGAGCAAAAAAAAAAAAACAAAAGAAAGAAATGCGCTTCCTTCCGCGGCGGAGTGCATTGGAGAATGAGAGCAAGTCATCGAAGCTGATAATGCACAACAAACCGGACAAGAGAAAGAAAACCCCGTGAAAAAAGTCGGAATAAAATAAAAAAACAAGAGATTGACAGAACGACGAGGACAGATAGGAACGGGACTTTTGCCTGGATTGCATCTCAAGTCTCTCTAGCGTTGACAAACTCATCCGGATGACGGAGAGCGCCCTAAATGTTTAGCCGATCACGCGGGAATCTACCAGAATGATAATGATACAACATTATTTATTTCCTCCTACAAGCAAAGGCGTTGCCTTCCAGCAGCATCGTTCTTGGCACGACATGCCGAACGTTCCGTCAAGATGTCAGGGGCGCTTCTTTCTCTTCAATGCGCCACTCACGCGCCAATAGCAAAAAGTAGAAACAACAAAAAATCAAAACCCAAATATAAAGATAAATAAAAAAACACGAGAAGCCAATGTCAAGATAGAAGGATCCAGCGAAGCCTTTAGACATTCACTCCTCCGCCCACTCTGCCCATCAATTCGTAAGCCAGAAGGTAAACCAACTTGCCGTCCGACAACTGGCTAGAAACAATCCAGGCTCAGCAGGGTGACAACACTTGCAGTTGAATCCACAAAGAAGTGCAATAGCGTAATCACTGGACCATACTTGCTGGATACCGAAGAAAACTACGATGCGCAATAGAAACCCCCCGCCCAAACGCAAAAAAAACAACAACAAAATGTTGCCTTGGAAAAGAGAAAAAGGCAGCGAGGAGGAAGACAGAAGAGCTGGCACAAAACAAAGAACCCGATCCATCAAGCCGCTCGTCGGCATGGGGCCCAACTTGTGACAAATCGAGTAAAAATACAGCTCCATCGAGCAGAGAGAAAGTACGACAAGGGGAACGAGAGTGCAGAGGAATCGTTCACCAGACCAAGTCTACTGCAGAAATTAAACGCACTTACCTGACAAAGGCTCTCCACTTGTCGATCACTTCCTTGGCGATGACGTAAATCTCGTTGTTTCCTTCGGCAAATGGGTCCGGCCTGTTTTTAGAACGAAACAGATCCTGAAGCACGGATTTTTGTTGCATTGCCAGCTGTTTGTTTGACTCCTTGGTTTGGCCTTCCTGTTCCACCATTCTCTGTCACATGACAAATTCAAACGTTAAAAACAACGCGATGAAGGAATGTTTCTTTTTACCAATACTTACAATGCATTTTTCGCAAGGGGAATCAGATGAAGAGAACTCTACTGCTTCGGGAAAATGACGATGTAGTATTTCCCAAACAGCTGCAGGGATCAGTCTACGTGGCCCTTCATCAGCAGTCAATTTATCTTGAAAAAAAAATTCTCCATTAAAGTCACTTTGGAATCGCGGCATGGTTGATTGAATACAGAACTCACCGTGAGGACACAGGAGATCTTCATTGAATCCTATTTCTCCTACCGAAGACGATGACGATGGTCGGTTTTCCCATTCTAATGTTTTCTCAAATTCCGCTTGCCATTCACTTCGATCAGGCTGCCTGTCGAAATACTCAAGCGAACCGGCCCCATTGCACTGACCGTTACTTCTTTTTCTTTCGAACTAAAAATGACGCAAGAGCATAATGTAAACATTAAAATCCGTCGTGAACATTGAGTTCTAATACCTTATATCTCGCCTTGCTAGGTGCTAAGGAGAGATTTTCACATTGATTGCCTGTAGCTTTTTCGGAGCAAGTTCTCACTTTCACTGATTCTCGGTCGGAAGATATTCTTCTGTCCAACACCATTTTCTTCCAGGAGCGTAAAGATTCTTTACCAATCCAGAAACTGGGTTGACCTCTACGATAAAAGATAGAAACGCAATTAGGAAAGAAATAATAGTTTGAATTTTTGTTGATCATTACGGTTCGATTTTGTTTTTCATCATATTTGTTATGAGTTTGCTTTCGTGGTCAAGCTGCGATCGAAGTTGGCTCGTAAGGCATTTGGTCGTAACGCATTCCCAACAGAGAGAGGTTTCATCCAGACGTTTGCCTCCGGAATACTCTTCGTACAGCTCATTAGCCTTTTTAAAAAGTGAATAAGAAAATAGGAGTTTCGATTTTAGAATATCAAAACTTGATCTATCCAATTTACCACGCTGGATGAAACGAGCTTGTACTCTCGAAATTTCTCCGGGTTTAACTTGCCGTGCTCGCATAGTAAAATGGAATTGTCAATAGGTCCTAACTTCTCGTCATTGCCAAGCCAACTCATTAACCACTGGGTCGGTAAAAATTCGCCTTTATCGAGCGAGTCGCAAGGAAGATTACTGTACTGTCGCTTCATTTTGGAATGCTTCTCTCTGCTCTTCTTCAAACTTTCATCCTAGTGTGAAAACTCATTAGAACTTGGCTATCATTCAAGGAATCTGAACCAAATGATAAAGACGTACCTTACGAGAATTCTTGTCCCGATTCCACTTTTCAAAGTTTTCGTTTTCATTGAACAAAGTAGTTTGAACCCAGGGAGGCAGAACGGCCGAAGGATCAGCTAACGCGTTTGAGTTAGTAACGTTGCTTTCTGGTTTCGCAGCATCGCGTCGGCTGTAAACAAGCATGTAAGCGTTGCTTGAACCATGACTGCCTTTGCCAACTTTGGGACCAGCTCGACTCTTTTTAGAATCTATTAGAACAAAATTGTCATTCACATTGATGAAAAACAAAGAAGTATCAACAAAAACTGTACACTAGCTTTTTACCTTCCAGGTCTTCTTCGATGCCCAGTTTGAAATTGGTACCCTCTATTTTTTGTACAATTTCATCATTAAATTTGTACCAAGTTCCTGAAATAGGATCCTTAATATGTGCTGCCAAATAACGCAAAACAAGGAAAAATGTAAAATCTCCCAGGATTTTGTACAATGCTGCATGGAAAATTACCAATATAATGCCCGCTGTAGGCACTGGGTCCTCTGTGAATTAAGACGGCCGAAAGGTCATAATTCTGGTTGCTTTGCGCCGCACCCTGTGTTTTGACGTAGTTCGACATGTCTATAGAAAACGGAAAATGCACTGTCGAACTGACCTTTTTCTTCAGTCCAGTTTTCCTGATAGATTAACACGAGCATTAAATAGACTTTGGTAGTGATTTCGATATGCTATCATACCGATCAAAGACGAATCGAAGGAGTTGAATGTTGAGCATCGCGGGCAAATGGCGGAGACGGATGCTCCGCGTCGCATTCTGTTTGCTACTACAGTTTTCACAAAAATACTGATCTGTGCCTTCCAGTTTCTCTTCATGCAGAAACTCGGCCAGACATTCATCTAATGTTACGTCGCTTTTACTACCAAGGCTCAGGTCCAACTCGTAGAAAGCTGAGGGACTCGACGACTCTTTCTGACATTTGGAGCACCTAGAATTCTAATTATCTGAGCACAACAAAAATAAAACAATGTGTCATTTAAAGTTGATTACCTTGTTACATATTCATATTCCCCTCTGAATTGATTTGGAACCATAGTTGAAACTTCTGGGTCTGTCTGGAGCGATAGTTTTTCCTCCAACAAGTTAAGAAATAATTTTGAAAATTCTTGTGCATCTTGCTGGGTGGTGGTATCAATTCCAAGTGATGCAATCAACAAGGTTGGATTAACACAGCTATTAGAGAGAGATACATCAGTATACTGTTTATAACTTACACATTTAGTATAGATAATACCTTCTTTTAGAAAACTGCATAAGGGCAAACAGTAGTTGTAATTTGCCAACAGGGGAGCTTGGAATAAAGCCACCCTTTTCTAGTAAATCAAGAGTTCTGTTGCCTTTTTCTGAAGGATCAAAGAAGGGAACCCAGGAGTAGATGGCTTTGCGAAATATAGGATTGTGGAACCAAAGCTGTAGTAGGCTATTGATGTAGCAGGTAGCCCCAAGATTGGTCAGCCCAACAAAATTTCCTTCTGTTCTCACAACATCACATGGATCCTCTGGTTCTTCATTAGTTACTTTTAAGTCTTCTAACCACGCCTTCTCTCCTAACCCAGCAAGGCATCGGGGGTTGACTCTACAATTTTTCCTAGGGAAAAGCCAGCATTAAAGCTTGTAATGTTTTTAATGTACTTGTTTTATTTTTGCAAGTTAGGTGCAGCTTACTTGCATTTTCCAGGTTTGCATTTCGGGACTTTGAGTCGGTAAGAAGTGTGCATGTGATCAATTGTTATGGCTTGAGCTTCTGTGCTATCAACCCACTGCCATGCTTCTTTGGAAGCCTGGTCCATTTTAGACATGACCTAGGCTGGAATATAAAGAGCTCAGCACATCACAAGTAAATTTAACGTCATCTAACCATAAGTCTACTAACCATGAAATGAAGTAATAATGCCTGACGAAATGCTACAAATCGAGAAATAATCAGCAAACAAACAAATGCAAATTATTTCGACACTCAACCCAAAACACCGGGTTCGAGTACGGTACAAAAAAATTCTAACACTGCCATCTATGCGCGATTATGGATACCTTTTGTAAATTTCAAAATAGAAAGACTATTGATCAATAGATGGCGTTAAACTTTTGTTTTCGCCACCTAGCGGACAGATTCAGGTTTATTGTCAGAAAAAAGAAAAAGACGACGCCCGCTGGCCGAGGCAGACGAGACTCCATGTTGGATAAGAAACCCTCAGGGAATTCACAACACTCATCGATGTGCGTAGATTGTAGTAGCGTTTGACGCCCCTGCCCATCACGCTTTCCTAATCTTGTCAAAACGATTGGTTGTTGTCGTTGCCTCGACGCAGTTTCCTAATGGCGGAAACAAAGATCATTTACCATATTGACGAAGAAGAAACTCCATATCTTGTTAAACTTACAATATCACCTGATCAAGTAACACTAGCCGACTTCAAGAATGTTCTCAATCGCCCAAATTACAAATTTTTCTTCAAATCAATGGACGACGATTTCGGGTAAAACCAGTTTCACTGCTTTGTTTTTTTTTCTCTCCGTTTTTTATCGTTGTCAAGTGGACACCATTCGTTCCTAGATTATGACTCCCATTATTTCCCATTGTTGGAAGGAAATAAGATTTTTCTAATACTTGTTTATATTTCCAGTGTTGTTAAAGAAGAAATTGTTGATGATGATGCCCACCTTCCGTGTTTCAATGGCAGAGTCATATCATGGGTAATTAAATGTTTTAAAATTTATATGGGGTAATAAGTGACAAGATGTTTATTTCCCATTATAGCTAGTATCTGCTGAAAGTAGCATTTCAGACTCTGTATCGCAATGTGCAGAGAGCACTGCCACTACAGATGGAAGGCCACCATCTTTTCAGTAAGTGTCATAAAGCATTCTGATATAACCCGTGCTGCTAACCCTAATGATTTTTTAGCCCCGGCCACAACAGAAGTATGGCTGAAGAGTACACAACAGCTACAGAGACAGAATCAGTCATCAGTTCAAGGCACAGTGGTAAATTTGTTTACCCTTCATCTACTTGTTTATATGTTAATGTTGTCCTGTTGCATCTCATTTTCGTTCTCTTCTGCAATTCTTTGTGTTCTTTATGTTTTGCCATGAAGAGAGGCACATTTTGCCCCGCTCTGGCCGTGTGCATCGTGAAACTTATGAAAAATATGATCGCTTTGATGGTGAGTTGGTTTGCATGGCTTTTCGTAGATTGTCGCTTTCAAGTGTAATCTGGGATAGAGTTCAAACTCTGCGCGTTCCTATTAATATGATATTTTGTTTTTTCTTCAGTTCAAGCGCCTCGGAATGGTCACAATGCAATGAGACATAGAGTCGGGCACGAATACGAATCGTCTTCCATGATAAGCTCGGATCTGGAGTCGACAAGCTTCGTCGACTCTGAAGAAGATGCGTCTTCACGTATCACTACAACGACAGGTAACCAAAGTTTTGTTAGTCAATAGAGATATAAGGTGTAAACTGTCTCGAATTTCTTTCCTTAGACCATACCAGTGTGTCCCGCCAAGGACGTAACCGGAGACGTAATCGTCGCCGTCCTCGCCTGCCCCCCCTTTCGTCCCGAGCTTCGTCGTTCTCTAGTATCACGGATTCCACCATGTCACTCAATATAATCACTGTCACCCTCAACATGGACACAGTCAACTTTTTAGGAATTTCCATCGTCGGCCAGAGTCATCAAGGTGGTGATGGTGGAATTTACGTAGGATCCATTATGAAAGGGTAAAGCCGCAAACAGTCTAAATATTTTTGCAATAACTTTATAATTATCCATTACCTGTGCAGTGGTGCCGTTGCTTTGGATGGAAGGATCGAACCTGGTGACATGATCCTACAAGTCAATGATATTAACTTCGAAAATATGTCAAATGATGATGCAGTTCGTGTCCTACGAGAAGTAGTCCAAAAACCTGGGTAAAACATTCATAAATTTTAATTGTACACCACATGGTATTGAGTTTGTCTATCAAATTGCAGTCCAATCAAACTCGTAGTTGCGAAATGTTGGGATCCCAATCCGAAAGGCTACTTTACAATACCCCGTACTGAACCCGTTCGCCCTATTGATCCTGGTGCATGGGTTGCGCACACAGAAGCAGCTAGAGGTATGTATCTTAAATATGTACACATATATTTTTCTGTTGTTCAAATAAGATGGCCTTCAAAATAATTGCTCATCTAAACTTCAGGTGGAAATCAATACCCAAACAGACCACCATCGGTAGCTACAATGTCGTCCACTACGACATCAATGATGTCTAGTATGCCGGAAACCGAACGTATGTCGAACAACACTACAGACAAACCCAAAGAACTTGGCTAATTCTCAACCATTTCTTTTCATAGGTCCAGTTGAAGAAGCCCAACCGCTTACAGTACGCTCAGATATGCTCGCAATTGTGCGAGCGATGGCTCGTCCTGATTCCGGGCTAGAAGTCAGAGATCGCCTCTGGTTGAAAATAGTAATTCCAAATGCGTTTATTGGATCAGACGTTGTCGACTGGCTCCATAATCGGGTGCAGGGCCTAGAGGAGCGCCGTGATGCCCGCAAGTTGGCTTCCCAGCTTTTGCGAGCTGGTTACATTCGACATACAGTAAACAAGTACACGTTCTCCGAGCAATGTTATTACGTGTTCGGTGACCTTTGTTTGGGTGAGTTAGTTTTGTCCTACCGGGTTTTTATTTTTATTCGCTTCTTTGTTTTTTTTTCTTGTATTTGGGGTATGGTAATTGATTATTTTTATGCAGGAGTTTCGGCGCTTCGTCTGACTGATGATACGACATCGGAAGCAGACAGGGATACGCTTGCGCCATTGCCGTTGCCGACACCTTGGGGCAGTGGGCCTGGTGCCACAGTGCCCGGTGGAGCCACCCCTCACATACCTTATTACCCTACCGGTTATGCGCCGATGCCTTATAGCTACAGCAGTGATCCCCTGGGATCGGCGCCTGTACAAAGTACTACATTCACTTATGGGAGAGAAGGCAGCGTCCATAGCGGATCTGGTAAGCTCATTACAACCAAACCGTAGTGATTATGTTCAAAAATTTTGACATATCAATTTGTATTTACAGGGAGTAGTGGATCAGATGTGCGCAGCGGATTGATGGGTGGGGATAGAAGCCAACCACCTTCGCTTTTGGTTGGCGCGGTGAATCCTGTAGGACCTGGAATCCACGGTTCGTCAAGCAGCAGCGGCTCTAGTACGGGTAATACAGTCTCTTTAAGACAAATACGACGATAACCTATTAAAGGCATGTGTGTAATTGATTGCAATCAAGAGTCTTGTATTTAAAAGGATTAATAAAGAACAGCTTCGTTTTATTTTATTTTTATTTTTTGTTCTTTATTTTTGTTTTGTTTTTTTTATTATTATTTTTTTTTTTACGATTTATGCCTAGGAAGCAGCGACGGGGATTCTCAGATAGCAGTGAACTGTTTACCCGATGGCCCTGCTGTTGGGGTGCGGCCGATGGGTGGGCCAGGTGGAGACCGGCCGTTGAACCAAGTTCCAGATGATATGTCGGGATCGCGACAGTCTTTCCGAATGGCCATGACAAATCCATGCAATATGAGCGAATATTTTGTCGACGTAATGTGATTGAGAAGTTTACACCTACGCCTGTTTTATTCGGGAAGCGGAAGGTAAA
Source organism: Daphnia sinensis (assembly GCA_013167095.2). Classification (NCBI taxonomy): domain Eukaryota; kingdom Metazoa; phylum Arthropoda; class Branchiopoda; order Diplostraca; family Daphniidae; genus Daphnia; species Daphnia sinensis. The sequence continues at coordinate 69,295 of WJBH02000153.1, read as the reverse complement.
GAGTAACGTAAGTCACTTCCATCCCTATTTTCTGCTTAGTTTCAAATTTTTAAAACAAAAAAAAAAAAAAGAAAAGAAAAGAAAACGTTAATTCGAATCGTAATTAATGGTGCCCTTTCCCTATATCTATCCCGTACGGCCAAGATTCTTCACATTCACCAGGAAAATGAATTTTCTTATTTGTATTTAGTTTTTAAACAATACCAAGCTTGCATGGATTAATTTCGCCCCAAACCTGCTTTCTTTAAATGCTATGAGTTAACTCCTCCTCTGGCCATTTTATGTCAACTTGTTTCTTCTGCCGCCGTAGTTATATTAAGCTTTATGAAGCAAAAACATCTTGTTCTGGCAGCTCAAATCAGCAGTGACGCGGTGCAATAACTTTTAAAAAATTGTGTATCTATCCTGTTTCTTTCGTTCTAACAGTTTCCCTGGTATCTATATAATTGATTTATGTTGAGAATCTCCCTAAAAGAAAATGTGTACCATTGTTCTTGTCGAAATTACATCCTTTATTTCAACAACACACAAAGTTTTTTTTTCTTTTTCACTCTCTTGCATACCACACATACCTATGGACTCTTTGGATACGCTCTATTCACTCTTCTTTTTCACTTCTTCGTTCGTGCGGTAATGAAGGAACAGGATGCTAAACACGAAAACTCCTCCCATCATGCTGAACGCACTAGCGTAATAAGGATAGGCACTGACGATAAACCGTTCGTACTGCGTATGCTCCAGTGGTCGGACCGATACCTATTAAACGTTAAGGTTGAAGTAAAGAACTCAATGCTTATACAATAGAACGACGAATTGGGCGACGCCTTTACCTGGGTAGCGCTGTTCAGGAAAGTGTAACCGACCCTTGTGTAATCTACTTTAAGCTGATAGACACCGTAGACATCTGGAATTTTGAATTCGGTGCGGAAAACTCCATCAGCACCACGCGTCAACACGGTACGGACGAAAGGATCAATCCGAACAAACTCCAACTGAATGTCTTTGGCGTCGAATGGAACCCACTTGTCCTTTTCGAGTTTTTCAATTTCGATTTCATACACCTGTTACAGCATAAAAATTACGTTACATGTCAAGTTAGGAGAATGCTATAAGCTTCTTACCATATTTTCCATGATGGTGTAGTATTGAGGAGAATCTTTCTCGCCAGCTTTATGATGCGAAACTTTGCCAACTCGGAGTACACCTTCCTCCTTGAACACCCATCTGGTCAATGAATCGCTAAGATCTTGATTGCCAGATTTGGGATATTTTTGTCCACCCTTCGATCGTATAACAACAAGAATAAGTTTTAACTCATGAATTTCATAATGTTTGAAAACCTACCAAGGCCTTTTGAACTGGAGAAGAGAAGAATTCGTCAGAGAAGAAATCCAGCGAACCAGAAACCACAACTCGGGCATTGTTTCTAGCTTGCAAGGCTGCGATCAGAACTGTGTTTTTGCCGACCGCATGGGGATACTAGTTTCAAACAAAGTTATTGAGCATGTCTTTGACACAGAGAAAAAAACAAATGAAATAACCTCTTCAATAGGAGAATCTGGCTTGTAAGAATAAGCAGTGCTGGATGCAGTTAGTACTTCAAGAACCAAAGGATTTTCTTTATCAGCGATGAGTCCAGTTCCTCGATACAGGAAGGGGGCAGTTTTTTTGGATCCCACAATCATCTGAGCATCAATAAGGTTGGCAGTATCTGCAACAATAGTTGTGTGCTAAAAAAAAAAAAGAAAAGTTTGTGCTAAAAATTTCTGGATAAATCTTTCAGCAACTATACTTTGCCCTGATCAAGCACATCATAATTCAGGTGATCTATGACAGTTGCTCCTTCTTCATCAACTTCGAATCCACATTCAGCTGTTATTTCTCGCAAGACATCACCAGAATTGCTGCTTCCAGCAATCAGTATGTTACCTAGAAAGATCATATACCTTAGAACTATAGAAAACTCTGGTTAAAATAAGACATTACCTCCATCATCAACAAACTTAGTGATGGCTTCTACGCTCAGGGATCCACCAAACTCCTCAACAGAGGGGGAGAAAATAATCAGATTTTTATACAAATATTGTCCATACTTTGCTAGCACCAAGTTGGAGTCATCGACAGGTTTGAATATGAGCGAAAACCCACGGTCTAAAAAATTAAAAGAAGCAGGTGGCTGTCAAATATGAAGTTTACACGCCGGCAGTGCCGGTAAGAACACTGACCTGTCAAAGATTTGAAGAATATCGAGTGAGTTTCCCGGATAGCAAGATTATCCAGCAGTACTAAAGTTTCTTTGTCGGCATTTATGTAAGAAGCCAATAATAGCACTAAAAACGAATATATCAATGCCATTTTCTTTTACAATTTCTGTATACCGTCGCGATACACGGATAGCCACCTAAGCAAAACTGCAGAACATACAACCAATCAGAACCAAGATCGTTGACGTATCGAAAAAGCGATAGCAAACTAAATCGTCTATCGATACACCTTTTTAATGATTTAGTTTTAAAATCTAGGAAACATTAATTGGAATTTGAAAAAAAAGCAAATTAAGAATAGCATTCTGGCGAGAAAATTACCCAAGTTATTTTAATCAATATTCATTTAGGTAAAATGTGGCAAATGTGCGCCATGCTGGCTTATTCATTAGACGACAGTCGCTCGCAGTGCACGATATTTTTATAAATTTCACTTGTTGTTTTGACAGCTGTTTGACCTGTTATGCTAAGAAGATATTATTATATGTCAGCACCATGAAAAAGATGTTTTTAATTGTTTTCTTGTCCATGTTTTCAATTTGTTGTGCTTGGGATCAAAGTGAACTAGAAATTTTTGATCTAGTTGAAGAAATCAACCAAAATTTTTATGATCTGCTTGGTGTGCCACAAGTGAGTACTGATCAAGTGCCCTAGTTTTTCCTTCATTCAAGAAAATATCGTGTTGTTTCTACCAGCACCTGTAGTAGCCATATTGGGGTAGAAATCACCATATTGATCTTATTTGAGATTTCAAAGACTACCATTGTCTTCTTGCAGATATTGTCCGTCATCTAAATCCTGTTATAAATTATTATTCAGAATTGCAGTCAATCAGAAATTAGGAAAGCCTACAGACGGTTATCTCTTCAGCTACATCCTGATAAAAATGATGCTCCTGGTAATTTACCTTTTTTAACAATGCTGTCTCAGAAAAAAAGTTCAACCATAAATTGTAATTAATATTTTTTTAAATACAGATGCAGAGGTGAAATTTCGCCAGCTAGTAGGTGTCTACGAAGTACTACGAGATGGTGCAAAACGAGCGAGATATGATCAAGTTCTTGTCGAAGGCCTACCAAATTGGAGAAACCCTCTCTATTATTATCGTCGAGTTCGGAAAATGGGGATGCTGGAGTTGTCGATATGGTTATTCGTTTTATTCTCCATTGGACAGTACGGAGTAGCCTGGGGATCATACTTTGAAAAAAAGCTTACCCTAGACGAGGTTAAAGCATCAAAACTTAAGAAATTGCAAAAGCAAATCAAGAAGAAAAAGCAGCCGAATGAGTACGATGTGGAGGAAGAATTAGATCAGTTGTTTATTATCCCAAAACCCAGTTACAAGAATACTCTTCCGTTCCAGATATTTAACATGATCATATCATTACCTGCTTTTTGTCGCTGGCTAGTGGAGTATAGAAAGGAAAAAAAGAAAGAAGCTTTAGCTAAAAAAGAACAAGAAAGATTGGAAGCAGAAGAAGAGGAGCGAATGAGAGAAGAAATGGAGAGAGAAAAAGAGATGAAGAAAGGTTACAGAAGAAAACGAGCTATTCCGTTGCCGAGTTATACTGGAGAAGCCGAAGAACGTATTTTAGAGGCCGTTGACGAACCTAGTCCTCAGCAGGTAAACGTTATAATGACATACAAAATGACATTGTGCATCGTATCGTTGTTTTTTAATATCTATAGAGCGAAACTAAACCTGTTCGATTGAACACCGGTCCATGGACTGATGACGATTTAACCGAGCTTGCCAAGTTAATGAAAAAATACCCCGTCGGTACGACAGAACGTTGGGAGAAAATTGCAGAAGCTCTTAACCGAACAGTTACCGAAGTCACTCATTTTGCTAGAAAATTAAAAGATAACGCCTTCAGGTATAATATTTTTGATCGACAAGTTTTATTCATAGTTCTTCACAATTTTCTTGCACCCAGACCACTTGAAGGTCAGGAAGTTGACGCAAACTCCAAGGAGGAGGAGAGAGTCGAGAAAAAGAAGGAAAAAACAAGGGGAGGAAAAAATAATATTTTGTTGGCAGAACCTACACAGGCAAACTATGGCATTGAGGGAGCAGAAGAACAAGTTCCCGGCAGTACTGGTTGGTCTCAAAAACAACAAAAATCTCTAGAGACCGCTCTGGCTTGTTACACAAAAGGATGTTCTGAAAGGTGGGAACGCATAGCAAAAGCCGTGCCGGACAAAACAAAGGTATTACTTTCAGTACTATACGTAATCATTCGTAAACGTAAACGGTGCGTTATAATAAGTTTGCAATTAATCTCATAGGAGGAGTGCATGCTACGAGTCAAGTACCTATCAGATTTGGTCAAGAAAAAGAAGCAAATGGAAGAGGACAAACAGAGAGCAGAACAGGAAGGCGAGCAACAACAGCCGACACAGTTAAACGAAAAACAGGAGTCAGAAAAGGTTCAGACGACATAGGCAAATAACAAATATAATAACACAATTATTGAAATGTTATAAGAATAGCCTTTTTCATGCCTTGGCACTCGTATATATCACAAATAGCAAAACAATGCTAGTAGGACTGAAGCAGCAGATTATAGAGAAAATGTCACGGAAATAGCTACCCTGCTACAGCAGGAGATTCTCGATCAAGAGCAAACTGAGCTAGCTGAGATCTTGTTCCTTGGGAGAGCAAGAAACTCTGTAAGCATCGCTTCGTCTCGCATTTTCGTTCGTGATAGCGGATTCGCAAATGAGGTTCTACAGCTCGAAGAATATGTAGCTGATGCATCCTGGTAAACATTGACAAAATCGTCTCATAGGGCGAAGAAAAGTCCCCTTGAAGATCGTGATCGGATTTCACCAGTGGTTGCTCAGATTCGAAGGCTTTTCGTGCTGCAAGAAGTTATAGTGTCATTATTAAGAAAGAATTTTCTTACAGGCCAACGCTTTTACCGCTCAAGTAATCCGCCATATAGAAGCTTGTGTGTTGCGTTTCATGAAGATCGTAAAAACCTTGGTTTGTCGAAATGTTAAGTGCTTCACTTTTCGATGAACCAGGGAAGGAGACGTCAGGATTGTATTCTGCAAATGGAATGGGGCTAAAAAGCTGCCAGCCAGAGATGGTATTGATCCGTACTCGGTTCAAGACATCTGGATAGATTTCCGTGAACGGGCTGCAGAAAAAGAAGAGTGCCCCAGGTTCCGTTTTGCTGCTCATCAGGTCCACTGCGGCGAAGTCCAACGCTGAGCGGTTCGAACCAGAAAATTTGTACGAGAAGATGCTGATTTTAGATCCCAGTTTTTTGTACTGCGCATTCAGCGTCTGCGCAAGTGCTTTTAAATTTCCCGTATTTCGGTTGAAGAGCACCAAATGCAATTCTGATTTATCAGATTTAGCCATCATATTTTTGCCAAACGAAGCGACAAACTTTTCGGCTGCCGAGACTTCTTCCTCCTCCCGCACTACTACGATAATATGAACAATCGAAGATTCTGTCACGTACGGCATTGGCACAGTATCTACATGAGTGATTGGTCTACACCCTTCCATCCTTCAAAATACAAGAAGGGACTTAGGTATTACTTTACATTTCTATTTTTAAAAAGAGTTTTATTAGAATACCTCACAGTAATTTTTCCTTTGACTGGGTCTGAAAAGCAAAGATCAAGGATGTAGTCCATTCCCCGCGTAGGATCAAATCTCTTGTAACCGCTACTTATTCGCAGGTACTTTAATTCTGGACTTTCCTTCAAAACAGTTTTAACAGCTGCCTTTATAACATCCTGTATATAGATTTTTAAAAATAATTTTTACGACAATTTTTTATGAAAAATAACCTCAACGTCTTGCAAATGGGGACCAGCCAGTGGTGTGACCGCGCTATGTTCGGTGTCAAAAAAGACATGGGTTTCATTGAAATACTTCCAATGTAGGACGCTAAAACGAGTGTCTTGTTTCGAGGGTGGAGAATACCCAACAGGCCATGTAACTGCCTGAAGTCCACCAGGGGCATCAGGTGCCAAACGCAATATTGAAGCATCCATCTCTCGAATAGAGTACTTGATATTTTGGAGAGCTACCTAAAAAGAACAGGAAGAAATAAGATAATAATACGCAAAATTGTCTTATGTTATACTAACATTGCAAGTTTGTTTGTTGAGCATGAAAAAGTAAGCAGTCTCTCTGGCATGAAAATAGGTTAATGCATTAGACAATTCTGGTTGAGATTCCCACGCTTTTTCCAGCTGCCGGACGTCACTAATGTGGGCATCAAGGTTAAAAGTAAGAAAGGTCTGTCCCTGCAAACATATGGATTCTAGTTAACAGGACTACAAAAATACTGTTTCAAGCTCAAACATTACTTGCACTTGTGATTGGCAGGTAAGATTCAAGGCTTTGAAAATGCAAAGACCAATTTTTTCATCATCTGAGTTGAATGCAAACTCTTCCGTGCAAGTTTCCAGCAACGGCGAAATTGCCAAAAGGACTGAGCTACTTATCAGTATTCCACTGTCTGTGGGAGTGTAAAAAAAAAAGGTATAAGAATTCAAGAGAAAAATCTGAAATAATTGATAACTTACCCAAGGAGCAAACAGACGGGTTTGATGTGGGATGTGCTCCAGGTAAACCCATATACACATTTTCGGTAACACTAATATGCTTTGTCAAGTTATCAAGTTTTCTTCCATCAACATAGGTTGTGTCTTTGATTAAGAAAAAGTAACTGTATCCAATTGCTAATTTGTCAGCCAGATACTTTAAGGTGTGCAAAGTCAGCAGGCCTTGCTGGCTGTCTTTAAATCCTACAATGGGAAGAGTTTTGACATCCAATTTGTCGGTTCCAGCAACTTCTACAAAGAAGGCTAGGCGGCTCACGTGATGAGCCAAGGTTTCATTGATTGCTAGTCCTAGAGAAGGGATTTGTTTGATCGAACTCAGAACAGCAACAAAGTTTTTCTCTTTGATTCCCAACTCTGTAGACAAATATCTTGGTCTTATTAAAGTCTGGGGCTCTTTCTTAGCTGAATGAGGTTTTCCAGCCAAGTTGATTCTGGGATCATAATCACTTAAGTCTTCAGTATTTTCATCTTGCAAATTTTTACTGTCTTCTGTGAAAATGGAATCAATGTTGTGACTCCTGTCAAAACTATCCCGTAAAACAGAGATATTTTCCAGACAGTTATTTTCAATTCTGGCATTAGTTACAATCAAACTAATGGTTACACCCACACAGATTCCAATGAATATGGGAGTGAATGGTCTACAACAGAAAAGACGATCAACCATCCTAAAAGACAACATTTAAAACAAGTAAGGAGAGTAGTGTTTAGAAATTGAGATTCAGAAACGGGCAAGTAAGGAGAGTAGTGATTACAAACTGAGATTTAGAAACTCAAACTCAAACTAAATTAATTTTCACATTACTCAATTGATAGACAAGTGGACGGTACACAACACACTAACTAATTATTTGCTTTATAGGAATTCCCGTGTCAGATATCCTTGTGTAAACAAAGACGGATCAACAATGAAATTTGCTGTTTAGCACGATTTAGATGACAGATGAACGACGCCAAGCGAGCTAAACGCGAAGCATTTGTTTAGAACAGCGTTTTTTTTTTCTTTTCTTTTTTTAACCATTTGTTTGATTTTAGCCACAGCTATTTTTGGGTTTATTTTCCTTATTGAATTTGAGGAATTCCAGTATTTCTTTACGGGTTTGCATTCTGTCAACGTTATCGGTGCACTTTAAGCTTACGAGAAAGATGTGAAAAGAGATATTGGCCGGTTCAAGTTTCTGTGTAGCCAGCCACCCCACGTGTTATCGCCGTTAGTTTGGATATAACCTTAGACCCAAAGAAAAAACCGCAAGCTAATGGTGATATCATATTCTAGCGCATTGAAGTCCCTACAAAGCGAAAAACGCATCCAGCGGAATAGGAAGTTACAAAATACCCTTTCAAGAGGTAAGAAAAAAAAGTCTGATTTGGCTAATGGCGGCTTTAAAAACTCTTATTACTTGGTCTGACCTTGACGAGTGGTTTTATTTACTGCAAACCTCCATTTCCGTTGTTTATCAAAGAAATGGACAAACCGAGATACAAATACTGCGTTTTAATTTTCTAAAATAGAAAACCCGGTAGGTGATATAAATTTGGTTAACCCTTATTTTCTGTTAGGCTACATTATACATGTAATACCACAACAATAGGTAAAAAATTATTCTTTAAATCTGAGTAAGATTTTACAAAAGAACATGGATGAAATCATGTTTCATTACTCAAATGTTGTCTTATCTTTGCACACATTTTAACATTATTTGTGTCCCGAAAATTACGGTTATTAGGTAAATAAGTTGTTAGATAAATGTCGCTGGCAATATTTCACTTGGACCCATGGTGTATTCAAAACAGACGGAGTGAAGAAACGGAATGCCGATGTGTTTCCTTCTTGTTTTCTTACAAGAGCAATGAGCCGTCAGTTTCGTCGTTCTCCTGCCGTTTTTCTCGTTTTTGCTTGCTCTTTCTAGTCACAGCTCTCGTTTGCTCATGATCTATACTTAGTGCTTCGTGGTGCGTATAGAGATAGTATGCTCTTAGTACAACCGAAAAACGGTTTGGCTTCAGGCCCAGTCTCGTCGCTAGCAAACAAGAGATTCTTTGTAGCTAGCCACTCAACTCACGTCTCCATCATCACGTACACTCTATTCCTTAAACAACAACAGCAAAAAAAAAAAGTTCTCCAAATGTGCACAAAAGAAAAGCTGACATTATAAAGGGTCAGCAATTCTGGTATCAATAGTAGATTAAACCCACATAAGCTATGAAGATTTATTGAATAGTAGTAGAAGCATTCCTAGATTTCTTTATCTCAAATATGTAATAATTAGTTTCGTTTATTATCTATCTTTCTTAAAAGTTTGAACGAATCCTTTTTAGAAGTAGAAGTGTTTTTAATAACTCTCTTGTCTCCAGATGGCGTTCACTCTCACAGTTTCGTCGTCTACAAGAAACAACACATATAACAACATCTAAAAATAAACTAACTGTCTTGTGCATCTTCCTCTCAAAAGAAAATGAAAATATATAATCTCGAAGACACGGACGAGGCTGACGGAAGCATCCAAGCCGAGAGCATGGATTCGGTAAGTCTCCTATACTTCCTGGTGTCCCAAGAAAAAATATTTGACATTGGTTTCGTTTTCGAAAGTTTACATATTTACTTTATTGTCTCAGGGTGCGGCAAAAACACCGGTTTCCTTGCTTCAGGAGCTCTATGTGAAGAAGGGCATTAATCCCAAATATGATTTAATTCAAATCGAGGGTGCCATTCATGAACCTACATTCAAATACCGTGTTTCCGTTGGGGAACTTGTTGGTAAGTTAAGAAAGTTGTACAAAACGATCAGTTATCATTGCACTACAAAACATTTTGTGTAGCTATGGGATCTGGTCAATCTAAAAAAAAAGCCAAGCATGCTGCAGCTAAGGCAGTTTTAGACAAAATCTGGGGTGGTCATTGTTCTACATTGCTGGAAAATCTTGGTGGTGGCACGTGAGATCTCTTTCCAAATGTATATGCAACACATTGGTGTCTAATGATCTTACTTTTGCTTTTTCAGATTAAGGACAGTTACCTCCCCATATGGTATTCATAATTTTCATATTTATGATTGTTCATATTTGTTTAACACTGTGTGGTATGCTGTTACAGATGATGGTATTCCAGGCAATCCAGTTGGTAATCTTCAAGAACTGTGCATATCACACAGATGGGCCCCACCAAGCTACATACTTGAAGGAGAAAACGGCCTGCCACATGAAAGAGAATTTGTTATTACATGTGTAGTTGAAAAACATCAAGAAGTTGGAGTTGGCAAGTCGAAAAAATTGGCTAAAAGGCAAGCGGCTTATCGTATGCAGATGAAACTTAAAGACACACCTATAGAGTTACCGAACCATGGTGGTTTAGAGGACGAGGATGAAGTAATGGAAATTTGTTACAGCCAAATGCGATTATTGTAACTATAACAGTCATAAACATTCTCCAACTTTTACAGATTGCGCAAAGGGCTTCATTGAGGTGTGGCGGCTTGAAGGAAAACCAATCAACTAAATCCTCCCACGGCCTTAAAATTACGCAGTTTCATCGAAGTTTAAGAAAACTCACGGGCGAAAAAATTACAGCTTTACAAGTACGAAAAAGAAATTGTTATTTCGTCTTTGTTAAATGGCTTAAAAATTTTGTTTGGTCTATTTTTTCTTTGAATTGCACAGGAAATTGTCTTGAAAGATCCTCATCCAGATTATTTTAAATTATTGCAAGAGATATCTGTAGAACAGAAATTTGACGCCACCTATGTAGACATCGAAGAAAAGACGCATTCAGGTCGATATCAATGTCTTTTGACAATGTCACTGACTCCCATCGCTGTCGTTTGCGGCAGTGGTGAATCGTACGAAGAAGCGCAGAAGCAAGCTACGTTTAATGCGCTTCAGTATCTCAAATTGATGACCAAGAAGACGGCACTACCCAGTGTCAGTGAGGGTAATCATCAGCAGGTCATTGCAAACAACTTAGCCAACGAGGAGAGTCGGTAGTAGTTGTTAGTTGTCCATTGACCATTAGCTTTAAAATTGACTACAACAGATTATTTATTAGTATCAAGTTGACAATCTCAGACATCTTGGCATTCTTCAATCACCAATGTGTGCGTGCTGTGTGTGTTATAAAGTGCCCCCTCAAAATTGATGTGATGTCGAATTTGACGAGAAAAAAAATACAAAGGATTGATTTTGATGCCGACCGTTAGATGGCGCGCAGTGTTCGATATTTCCTTTTTGTTTTCTTCTTGCCGTTTGGTCCGCTGCAACATCCCGGCGCTGTTGGCCTTAGTCGTGAGTTGGCTTTAGTTGGTGTTGTCCGCGACGCTCGACGCTCAGTGAGACGAGTTTCGCGCCGTGTGTATGTTGAGAGGGTGTGAGTGTGGTTGGAGTGTGTTTGTGTGTGTATTACTGCCACTGCTGTGTAACCCAGTTTAAATCAATTCAAGTGGTGTTGGGTGTGGAGTAATTAGCTGGCAAATCCCAAAGTGGCATATAAAGCATTTGGCTGGCGCCACCCAGAGGTAAAAAGAAAAAGAGAAAGAAGTCGTTGCTCGGTGTGTCGAGGGCCGTTGTATGTGTGTGTGTGTGTCTGTGTGTGTGTGGGGGTGGGTATGGGTCGATAAGAACCGACGATCGACTGTTTTCTTCCATTTTCTGCTGTTGGAATTTTGTGTGTGTATGTGTGCATAAGAGAGAGAGAGAGAGAGAGAGAGAAATCTCGTGATGCTAGTTTAATGGAAGATGACATCATCGAAAGAATGCTGACGTCAGCCGTTGGTTTTTTGGTTAGGTTTCGAATGCAGGACTGGAGTGAGGAAAATGCGCCCGGGATTGATCACATCAGCATTTGATAGTTGAGACGGTGGCGACCAGTTTGGGCTGTTGGCTCTCTCGTGATGATGGCAGAGCCCAGCAGCAAGCCGACGGTTCAGCAACAACAGCAGGTACACCGTTGATTTCGTCTTGATATTCTGATGTCTTTTGTTATTTGTGTTAAGTCGGCTGAGAGACGTTTGAACCTTCTTTCTTTCTGGGTTGCTTCAACGTTTTTAGCCCATTTTTACTGAGTTCACGCTCCGACGAGTTTGATCGTCACGGGCACTCACAAAAGAGAATAGAGAAAGTTGGATTCGCACCCACAAAAGAACCCTCCCCCTCACCTTCTTGAGGCCCCTTATTATTTCGACTTCCGTATATAACCTCGATATTGTCACTTTATTTCAGTTTTTTTTTCCTGGGAAAGTTGCAGGGAGTTTTGTCTGGATTCTTCACGGATTACACGCTCAAAACAGCGCAGAGAGAAATATTTTATAGGTCGCCGCTGTCTCTTGGTTAGAAGTAGTTTTGATCATTCCTTTTCCCCTTTTTATGTACAAATTTTTCTTCGGGTTATATTATACGGGTACGCCCACCTGAATAGGATTGATGACAAAAGAAAATTGAAAATCGAAAGAAAAAAGGGAGGAAGCCATTGAAAAAAAAAATCTCTGGAAATAGAATGTCCTTTCACTTCGAGAGAGAAAAAAAGAACCATTTGATATCATCAACTTTAAATCTGACCGATGAGAACAACGCCAGACAAAAGAAAAATGGGGTGAGGGTTAGTAGTTGGATATAACCAATTATCTCAGTTTTTACGTCAAGGTCCGGGCTGGGGAGAGATAGAGTGAAGAAAGAGCTAATGAAGTGAAACCAGGTAACATTGGTGGGCATAACTAGGGTTAACGTTGGAACCTTAAACGAAAAAGAACGAGACGGAAAACGAAACCCCCAAAAAACCGAAAAGAGAAGTGCCCTTTTATAGACTCTGAGGTCGGTTTATTTTCAACGATTCCTTAACGATTTAGACGGCAAAAAAGAAATCTTTCTTTTTTTTTTTCTTACTATTTCGTGTGTGTGTGTCCGTGTGTGCTAGTCCAGCTGCGGCCGGAATGCGCGGTATATTATACAGACACAGAGACACAAGTCGGAGCTAATAAGAGCCTTGTTTCGGCCTCGGCAAGTGGCACCCAAAAAGTTGTGGCGGAACATTCCGTCGTGTATTTGGCGAAAAAAACAAAAAGTTTGAAAGAAAAAAAAGGGTGGAAATAAGAGAAGAAGAGTCGGTCCGTCAAATTTATTTATATACTCGAGGAGAAGGGAGAGAGAGAGAGGAGATGGTTTTTGTCGCAAGGCTCTCCCTCTGCTCGCCCGGCCGTTAATGCTATCTTTAGCCGTTTGGTCCAGCCAGAAAGAGAACACGCAAGCGCAGAGATAACCGACCAGGGAAACGACCGAGTACTTTTGCTAGACAAACGACATTTCGTCTTTTTTTAAAGACTTTTTGTAATCGCACGCATATTTTGTGAAGGTAAACAGAAATAGAGAAGAGGAAAATATCCAATAGATTATTTATGATCGTAAGAAACGTGTGTTGGCCAAGAAAGGTCATGTGTTCGTTTCGGGGTATTCCGTGGAACAACAATAACAAACGTCAACAATGCGAGCCGACTATATCGCCTCTATCTGTCTATATTTACACGGCCCATAATTTGAGATGTTTTGTTTCCATCGAGTTCACGTCCTGTTTGCCTTTTTGTCCGGTAAACCGAATACGATTGGGCCAAACCGGTGCACAGCCATCGTAGTAAGAAGTAGTTTTTTTTTTTTCTTTTTAAAAAATCCGGTTTCTTTCTACTATGCTATTCTGTAACGGTTAACGGAGATGGTGATTTTCTTTTTGTTTTTTAAAATTCAAAACACGGACCGTTGGTGGGGGGGAAAGTAAGGAGGGTGAAACGAGAGACTAGACCAAAGGCTTATCTGTCGTCTGATAATGTTGCACCTGTCTATGTTGATGGACCGTGACCGTTTTCTTTTTTAATTTTTTTTTCAAAATTTGTTTTATCTATTTTTTTTTTTCATATTTTGCGGCGATGGCTGTGTCGTTTGTCGTGTAAGCAGATTGTTGCCAACGAATTGTCGTCGAGCAAGATATCAACTTTGCCCGTCCGTGACCGGCTGAATGCGGCGGCGCCGACTCAACCACGGACGGTTACAAACACGGATTCAGGTGTGTCGATAGTGGACTTTTTTTTTCAACATGAAACTTGTCAACAAAAGCCTCATTAAAACTGATGATTTAATTCTTATTGTTTTCGATGAAAAGGAGGAGATAGGCGCAATGTCCGCGGACCGCGCTGCATTACTATCCAGCGTTCCAGCGCTGGATTCGGATTTACCTTACGTCACTTTATCGTCTACCCGCCCGATTCTGTTTCCGTAAGTTGTTTTCTGTTTAGCCGTTTTCCTCTGTTTTGCTGGCCTTGGTGGCTGTTGACTGGCTTAGGACTTTGTGTATAAGCTCTCCCTCTTGCAAAAGAATGAGGAAAAAAAAAAGGGGGCAGCTCGAGGTGCGTGCGTCCGGCACGGATGAAATGCTCTTTTTGGGTTTCGGTTTTGTGTGTGTGTGGGAGAGTCTGTTTCTCTCTAAACAAAACGGCCAGGAGCGGAGAGCCACTCCCGAAAGCCAAGGAAGAAGAAAGAGGAATGCTCATGTTACTATACACCACTACTATAGCCGTCGTGCATACATGGCCCTGCGTCGTTAAAGGGCCAGACCGTGAAAATACAACAAAAACCAAACAAACCAGTTGGCGTATGCCCCCCCTTCTCCTTTACGTTTAGCAAGAGACGAAAAAAGAGAGACTCTTCATTCGGTCGGAGACCTTTCAAGGCTGCGAAGGCTAGTCCCGATTTAGCCTCGGCTGATCGGATGACGCGCGGCCAAGTCCGGATTGGCGGTACGTCAAAGAGACTTTCCTTCTCTCGAATCGCTCTCTGTGTGTGGCGGTAGTAGCGAAAAGGGCTTTATAAAGCGCAGCAGCAAAAGGAAGCATATGTCACCACAATTTCATCTTGTTGTTTTACATAAAACTTTTTGTTTTTCGGCACGAGATGAATCAGTAATGTCTGCGAATGTCGGTCTACGTGACCGCATGTACGACGATGAAAAACACGCAGGAGTTTAAGGTCGATCATCGAAAGCAAACACCAGCGGTTTTCGTCCGGTCCCCTTTTCACGTTGCGTAGCGTGAAGGCCGGGAAAATTGTTTCCACACCAACAACGGCAACAATTTCTACCACTAACGTTGTGAAAGTTGAACGAAAAATTTCAACTGACCGCAGGCATAATAATATCGGGCTGGGAAGTAAGCCCTGAGAATAGAGAGAGAGAGAGAGTATAATAGTGTGGACAGATTATGGGCCTTTTCATTTTTTTTTTGCCTGTTGTAATGGCGACTTTCTCCCGAGCCCTTTCTTTTCGGTCCTTGACCCGAATTGGATTAAACCGGGTCCATCGATCATGTTCCAGTCTCTTCTCCAATCCAAACAACAAACAGACAAACAGCCACTCGGCGACGGGACGATCGAGGGTTGGAACAGACCGCGAGTGGGAGTTGCGGGAGTGGATACTTCGACATGGACCAACAAACACGCATCACAAGACTCTGGAACTTTTTCTTTTTTTTCTCCGTCTGAGAGTCAGTAAGAGAGAGAGCATTTTTGGAGCGTTGCATTTGCAAGGACGGATGTTCTACTCTTCTTCTTCCGGCACGAAAATTGTTGGACGCATTCCAGATCGTTGTAAGGGGTGGCCCACGCATTCGAGACTCTCCTATAAAGCCAGTCGCATAGGAACGTGTACAGATAAGGAGCCATCATTCATTTTTATGACGATTGTTTGGTAGTCTAGTATGTCGTTGTTGTGCATCGCCCCGCTTTTTTTTTTTCTTTTCATTTTACGGTCGTTTCGTGACGATGAAATTCAAAAAGAACATTTCCCACCTTGATGTCAAGTCGTGGAACCGACTTACCCGGCCATATATAATGAGAAAGGCCTGCCTCCGGCTCGTTCCCTTTTTTCTTTTTATACGAGGCTTGTAGTTTGGTTTGATTCGGTGAACCGACACACTCAACTTGCACGGACGCCCTTTTTGATGACAAGGCCTCTCGGACCCAAGTGGCTCTTTTAATCTTTGAATATGCTTTTTTAAATATAAGTGTATTGCATCCCCGTTTTTTTTTCAAACATTTTGTGTGCTAGATATTTTCTCTTTTGATTATTTATTCATTTCCAAATGGGATTTTTTGTTGGCGTTCAGATTGGGATTACGAGAAGGAGGGGGCACTTTTGAATTCAAAGCGTATCTAGCAGCTGCTTTCTCTCTCTTTTTTCCATTTTGGCCCTCCCTCTGTTATTGGAATACTAGACATAACCGTCATCATCAACGCGCATAAGGAAATGAGTCTCTTAAATAGAATCTCTCCGTTCCATCGAGTGTGTGCCTTGTGTATATTTGCTATTGGAATGTTTGTATCATGTGATATCCATCTGTCACTCTTGTTTTACATACTTATTTTCTTCTTCCTCCTCTTCTTCTTTCCATTCGGAAGGATTGCCCCGAGGAATGGCAACGTGGAATGTCGGCCGGCCTGCTCGACCCCATGATACCGATGGACACCATCTTCGTCAAGCATGTTCGAGAAAACGGACCCGCCGTCAAAGCCGGACTTTCGACTGGTACGTGAATCGACTATCGATATGGCCAAACTCTCTTTCCCTCCCCCCTTTTTCAATACCACCCCGTCTAGCCCGGACCTTTCGATCGTTTCGATTGGTGGTTTCTGTTCGTGTGAAATTGTGATGGATGGCCATTTAATGATGGGAATTTTCTATCCAATAATTGGTGGATTTAGGTGACCAGGTGGTGAGTGTCAATGGAGAGTCGGTCATGTGCAAATCGTATGCCCAGGTGGTGCAGATGATACAGAAAAGTGGGCCCAATTTGCAGCTGGTCGTAATGCCGAAAGAGCACGACGTTCTCCAGCAGGTAACCAACACCAATCATCAAGTCACAGACTTCATTCCAAATTTTGTTTCTTTTCTAGTGTTTCGCTGATACGGCTCACAATCCGTACACAAACGCCAGACCAGCGACAGTTATTCCAGCCGCTGGAACTGCAGAAGACCAGGCCGGCAAAATGGTAATGGACCCTTTGAAACCCAACAACATCATGTCGCACCTGCCACGGCCTAAACCCTATCAACCGTTCCAGGTGCCCATTATGCCGAAACGTCACGCTAGTTTATATTGTTTTTCCCATTTGATTTAAACGATTCGTTTATTCACTAAAATAGGTGGAAACTAGAAAACCAGCGACATCCCATACAAGTCCCGCTGCAAAGCCAAACACTGCCGCGCCACTCGGACGCGTCCTGTCGCCGTTGGTGACGGCCGGAACGACGACGACAACTACCACAACGACGGCCAATAGCCGATCAAGCGAAGATGCAGCCGTTGCGGCCCAGGCCCGTCTCGCCGCGGCGGCCGCGCTCGTGTCCAAGAGCGTGCGCAAATCGGCCGATTTCAATCCCAACGGTGCGGCCGGATGTCGAGGAAGTATAGCCGTTGGCCAGGGGGTCGATTGCTATCCCGGCTCTGCCACGGGATTCAATTCTGCCGCCCATTCGAAACGAAGTTCCTACGCTGGAACACCCACTTGTAAGAGCGAGTTTATTTCCAGCATTAACGTTCCGGCTCCCACCTTCACCACTGCGGCGGGCAGCGCTGGTCACGCTCGTTATGTCGGTTCAGAGAGCACGTCCAGCTTGCCCCCACAACAGCAACAACAATTCCACTACCCGATGCATCCGATGGAAATGGCGACGTTTGCGACGATCCACGGCAGCGTGTCCAGCCTGCAACAGCAGAACCTTCGCGATTCTCCGCTCAATTCCAGCAAAGGCAGTCTGTACTCGGCCGCGTCGGAATGCAACGACCAGCAGTCGCATCAACAGGCGCAAGTGATGACACGCATCAAGAAGAGTTTCGAACAGAAGGAGGAGTTTCTGAAGAGGCCCGCGTTGCCGTACTGGGTCAACGTTCAAGAGGCCCAGCAATCGCCGCCCGTCCCCAAAGAATTTTACGCCCAACCGCAGAAATTCGCCCGGCCAGTGTGGCCCCCCATCAGCGCCTCGTTGACCACGTCACTCGACTCGCTGACTTCGGAAGTGACGGCCATTACGACGCCGTCTCAACAACCTCAACAACATCCACTCCATCATCATCATCTCCATCATAAAGCAGCGTCTTCGGCCGTCACCAAAACAGAAATCATCCCGATGGGCATCACGTCCATCGAACCTTGGTCCGTCTCTTTCAGCTCCAAAAGAGCTACACCTCCTGTCAGCCCGTCTCAGTCGCCGGGCACGGTGGGCCTTGGGTTGGTGCCCAACACGGTGCCCAAACCGTTTTACGGTTCAACCAATGCCACAACGACGACGACCACCACCACGGTAACCAGTAGCAACAACAACACGAGCAGCCCGTCTGGCAACAAGCAGTTTGTGTCGACGCTGACCCGCATCCAAGAGAACATCGCGTCGGAACCGGCGTCGGAGTCGAAACCGAGCCGGCAGTTGACGTTGATGCACGCGCCGCTGGCCTCCCCCGAAGAGTTTTTCACGCCGTCGCCCACCAAAGCCGGCCAACATCCACTGGCGTCGGCCACGTCGGCTGCCAACGCGCCTGTCGTCGTCAAGCGAAGCAAACCGTTTGAAAATGGCGCCGAAAAGGGCCTTCTGGCCCGTATCGCTCAACGGGGCAAACAACAACAGGAAGCTGCTGCCGTTGCCTCCGCCGCCGTTGCTGCTGCTGCCGCCGCCTCCGCCGCTGCCGCCGAACGTTCCAGTAAGACGCTTCTGTTTACGTCGCTACTTGTTTAATTTTTTTTGCTATCAACCTCTTCTTTCTGTTTTTAAACCAATAAAGATAAACTAGCGACGGATTTTCAGCGGGTGCCGATCGGCGGTTCGGGAAACCGCACCGTCATCATTGGCAGTTCGAATTTACATTGTCAACCGCCTCCAGTAGAATTGGAATTTCCACCCAATTCATACGGTGAGTTTTCTTTTTTCTTTGCTGGATAGGTTAGCGAGAGTTCCATTGTTTTTTTGGAGGGTAATATTAAAAAAAAAAAACTAGCGGGGAGGCAAAGGTTCAAACAGAAAAGAAATGAGAGACATCATTTGATGCGGGCTGTACATGGCCGTGTATATAATCATAGATCCACAAGTGACGTGGAACGAGGAGGAGCGTAAAAGTCTCGTCTTGAGGCAGCACTCGTACCGTTCCGCCGTCCGTGATTTCGGTGAGTCCCGTTCCCGCCCTGCCCGCTCGCCTGCGCCTCCTTCTCGCTAACTCACTAGACGTTTATCTATGCATAGAATTTTTTTTTTCTGCTTGACTTTTTTATTTTAATTTCTTTTCATTGTTCGCTGTTGTGTTGTTATAATTTTCGTCGTTTTTTTTTCTAGTTTTGAATGCCTTATATAATTTTATGGTTTGTTGGCTTTGTTGCGTTTCCCTATTTGTTTTTCTTGATTTCTTTTAATTGCATACTAGCAGCTTCTACTAGTCCGCTACTACGGATTGATCCGTCGCTGGATGAGAACTCGAATACGAGTGCGTCCAGTAGCATTGTGACGGTCAGTCGCGTTAAAAAGCGACCCTCTCATTTGAAACTAACCGGCAATCATCACAACCTGAACAATCATCAGCCGTTGGCGCTGCATCCAACAACGACAACTGGTTGTCCCTCTGCCAAAGCTCCTGCTTGCAAACTGATATCGACGCTGACATTGTTACCACCGCCATGGCCGATAGGGCCAGAAGCTGTAGCCCATTATCTCTGCCACGACCTAGTCCCATCGCTTCTGATTTTGAGTTGTCCGTTTTGGAGCGATTCGACCAGCTCTTGGCTTCTTTAGGTACCTCCTCAGGTTGGTCTTGCGTCTCTCGTTTTTTTCATTTTCCACCCACTGCACTAATCAAAACTACCGGAATGTTTGTTTCATTTAGATCGACTTGTTTGCCATCATGGTTGTGGTTGTTTTTCATTCCTCTATTAAATCCTGATAATCTATTCATCGCTGTTTGATTCAATAATGTCGTTTCTCCCCACCAGGCTCGAGCAGTATCAGCAGCAGTGGCAGTACGACAGTCCAGCAACTCGAAAGCCAATCGGTGACGAAGACGGCCACACCGGCAACGACGGCCAGCGTCAATCGACGCCAAAAGATTTACGGTATTTGACATTAAATAACCCAACTATAGAATTATATTTGAATGGAATGTTGTTCACTTGATTAGATGACGACTCTGACCGGGGCATGAGACGGATATCGTATTTGAAAGCGCAAGCTGGTAACCCGGTTGATGGCCCGATGGCCAGCACGGTCACAACAGAAGCCGAGCCGGTGGTAACTAGTGCCACGACTACTACGACCACCACCACGACCACCACATCTACGCCCGTCAACAACGAGCACTCAGCCAAAGGGTAAGGTTAAACTCATTTTCATTGATTTCCATTTCTTTTTTTGGTTCATTCGGCAATCGACGGTCTTTTCTGCCCTCTTTTTTATTTTCTTTTTCGCAAACTCTTTCCGAGCGACGGCCCGAGAAAATTTGCCCTCCACCCACCTCTCTCTCCCTTCGTTTGAACCCCACCAATCAAAAAAGAGAGGGACAGAATGAGTTTGTCTTGATGACGGATCGTTCTTTCTCGGCCATGTATCTATCACTGGTGTCATACATATAGTTCGACTTCGTGGGCCGTGGTTAAAGTGGAGACTAATCTGGCGATGGTGTCTGTGGTGGATCGTGTCCAGCCCGCGGCTGGCATGATTTCTCGCCTGCGGCAGTATTTCGAAGACAAATCCAGGCCTCCTCCTCCTACTCCGCATCCGCGGATGGCCACTTCTTCTTCTTCTACTACCCTCTTATCGTCTTCGATTGTTGCCAACAAAGCCACGTCGCAACCTCCACCGCTGGCCAGTCGGTGAGCTTCCTACTATGATGATGATGATGAACAACATCCGTGACACATGCAAAACATAAAAAAAAGCCCACACCATCATTCAGCATGAGATTGTGATTCGAGACGAATACCCTCCCTACTCCGTTAGGATCCCGTACTAATGTCCTTTTCTTTTCTTCCCTTTTTAGTTTGTTTTTGGTTAATCGCACGACTTTCATTTGTAGACAAGTTAGGAGAACCCAACTCCTCCCTCCGACCCGAATGACAGTCTCTTAAAAGTCAGGATGGATAGAAACCACATCCCAAAAAAAAAATACAAAAACAGCAAATCGGTCAAAAAATGCTGGTGGTCTCTTCTCTTTCCCCTTTTTCTTTCTTCCTAGTATTTTGGGTCATCTTTAAAAAAAAAACCTTTTTTTTTAAGGCCTTGTAATATTCTAATCGCATTATTTGCACATTTTCTTCTTTGGTTTGATATCGCAGGCGTCCAGCGCATCCGCCGCACAGCATCCAAAAATTGCGCTCGCTTTTTGGAGACTCGACAAAAGTCTCGACTGCCAAATCGCAACAACAAGGCGAATCCAATTCCAGCGCGGCTCATCCGCCCAGCCCGTCCGAGACGGAAGGACGGGAAGGATGGCTCTACGTCAAACAGACAATCATCGATTGTCGGCGATCCACTGACCGTTCCTGGCGCCAAATGTGGACGCGCATACGTTGCGGCACGGTGCATTTTACAAGAGATCGCAACGCTACCTCCTCCGCTGCCAACGGCACTGGTAGCAACAGCAACAACAGCAACAATACCAGTTCCACTCCGGGCACTGGAGCCGACGATATGGTGATTGACTTGAGAGGCTGCACCGTCGAGGTGGCCGTCTACTACACCAAACGCAAGCACGTTCTGCGTCTTTCCACATTCAACGGCCTGTGCGAGTATCTAATGCAATGCGAAGATAACAACGATATGGTACTCTGGCTGGACAGTTTCCAACAGGTATGCTTTCATTGGCACTTGAATTTTATTTTTAATTGAAATTTACATAGTCCACTTCTTTTGGGAATGAAATTAGGAGCAGGCGGCTGCCAATAATAGCGATAAGGAAGACGGCCCTGGGTCCAGCTACAGCAGCAGCGAAATGATGTTAGTCCGACAGGCTCAAGAAGCTGATAATTCAATGGCTCACGGTCGCCGAATGGGTCGATTCACTTTGCACCGCAATCGGTCGCCCACTGGACATTCACCCGTCTCCAAGACGAGGAAGCCCAGTCTGCCTGGAACAATCGGCGGCGGCGGTAGCGGTGGCGCTGGCGGTAGCGGCGACGGCACGCATTCCACACCGGCTAATGTCAACAAACCGACGACATGGCGACGCAAAGTAGTCCAGCAATTCAAGAAAATCCAGGGCAATTCGCCCAACTCCGCTGGACTTTTCCATCCACAGATGATACCCGAAGGGGCCACCATTGGCGTCCCGCTCGAGTTCTGCCCTCGCTCCTCCTTGTCGGAGAGCATTCCATTGATCGTCGAACTTTGCGTCGGCATCGTCGAAGCTCGCGGACTGGAGAGCGTTGGCGTGTATCGAGTACCGGGCAACAGCGTGGCCGTCAACGCTCTCTCCGACTCCCTCAATCGCGGGTTCGACGGCCTCAATCAGTCGGATCCGCGCTGGAATGACGTCAACGTGATCTCATCACTGATGAAATCCTTCTTCCGCAAACTACCCGATCCGCTGGTGACGTCGGAACTCTACGGCGCTTTGATTGAAGCCAGCAAGACCGAACCAGAGCAAGTCCGTTTGAATTCCATCAAGCGGCTAGTGGATGAGCTTCCTGAGCCCCATTACTCTACGTTGCGCTATCTGGTCGGCCATTTGTCGCGCGTGGCCGGCAAGAGCAACATCAACAAGATGGAAGCTCGTAATCTAGCCATTGTCTTTGGACCGACCCTCATTCGGCCGGGCGATGACAGCACGGTTACCATGGTAACTGATATGTCTCATCAGTGTCGCATCGTCGAAACGCTCATCGATAAGGTCGAATTCTTCTTCCCTCCCGATCAAGACCAAGTGGACACTTTACAGCCCAGTTCGCCCACCCAGGTTCGTTTTTTTTTTGTTTTAATCATTTCCTATCCGTTCGTCGTGTAATTGGGTTTTTGTTAATGATGACAGGTCAGCAATAGTAATTTGGCTAGCAATACGGATGACCGTAAAGATGCCTACGCCAAAGAAATCGTGTCGTCCATCATCGCAGCAGCGCGAAAGAAGAGACAGACGTCACTGGACAGCCCCGACTTGAGCGATCGGGGCGATGCTCCGCCAGCCTTTCCAGTCGTTAGTTCAACGACAGCCACTACCACAACTATTACTAATATAACGACGACTAAAACAATAGTTGAAGCTAAAGTTCCTACCGGCTCCGCTCATTCTCTAGTCGAGCTGGGTTCTACTGGAGGGCAGCCGGCCTTGCCAGTCGAAGCTTCCGAATTCCGTTTGAGCTCTGCAGAGATTCCATCCACCCCTCCCACGATAGAAAGGAAGAGATCGGCGTCGCTTGGAGGCGAAACCGTCATACCGCCGTCGCCCAGTCTAGCCCTCAATGACTTGGCCGGAATTACGGAAATGGCAGCCGATGGGGTGGCCCAAGCGTCCGGCACATCGGAGCCATTTCGTAGCCGGACATCGTCGGGAAGTTTTGTCGTCAACAAACTCCATCCCATCGATGCTGCCGGAATCCGAAGTTATTCCGGTTTGAGTGCCGTCACCCAGGAGCGTATTCGCCTCTTTGAACAGGTAATTTGAATTTCGTTGGTTCGTTTGACGTATTAACAATGGGTCCGAAATAAATGCAGGAAACGAAAGCAATGTTACAAAGAGATTTGGCCCGTCAAGTGAGAAGAGAGGGCGAACCCGTTCCGCCGTCTACTGGAGCCCGTCGCCTGGACAAAACTGAGGTAGAGTCTGCATGGCATCGAGCCAAATTAGAAATGGAAACGGACGACTTTCTCGACGTTCTGGCCGACAATCCTTCCGGTAAGTGTTAGCTCTCTGTTAAATAGCTCTCTTCTTATTTCTTTGTTCAATGAAAGAAAACAACAACGAAATGTGAATTTTTAATTCCCCCCATTTTGGTTTCGATTTTACCTTTGTTTTACATTTCTGTTCGTTTTCATTTTCTAACTGTCGGGGTGTAGGTTCCTGGATGTCACTGGGCCCGGTTTAGGTCCATGCATACCAAATGGGGATTTTATATATAAAAACAAAACACAAACTAAATATGTAAAACAAATCGAAATAGGAAGGGAGCGTAAGTGCCGGCCCTTTTCTTGTGTGATGATTAGAACAAAAAAGATATCCCGTCTTTAGTTTAGACGCACGGTTTAGTCTTTTGCACGGGATGATCTTTTCCCTCTTTTTTCATCTCCTTGGATGGACCATTAGTGCCACATTTCTTTCCATAGAGACGCATGCAATCCGCATGGTTTGGCGGAATGTTGCTGACGTTGAATTGTACAGAAAGGGACGCTAATCCATTGTCATTTTTTATGTTTTCTTTTTAAATTGTTATTGTGTAGACGTGACTGATTCGACTGCACCGTTGGACGTCTCCATCTCTTCGGATCAAGATAAAAAACCGGAACAGCAAGCAGAGAAGCAGCCCGAAGAAGGAGTCGATCCAGCTGTGGAAAAGATCACCACGGATGAGAAACGACGCCGAGATGCAGAAAAGCAACCGGAAATCAGCCAAGTGTTATCGGCCATCGCTGTCCAAAAAGAGGAGGACAATCACGCCATCGAAATCGCCGAAGAAAAGGTCGATGAGAAACCTGTCGTCGACGTCGATGCCGTTAAGTCCTCCAACGCCAGAGGCGTTACTGCCCCGAAATCAGCAACAACGGCCAAACTGCCAACAGTCGGTGGAGGTGGCGGCGCTGTCGGTCGATCTCAAATCCCTAAACCGTCTGCCAGTAATAATAAATCGAACGAATCACCTGCCTCGGCCAAAGTGTCCACCGCCTCTACCGACTCCCCTAGGACGTCACCGAGCAAGTCTTTGACGACGCCTTCGTCGACGGCAGTCAAGAGCCGGTCTTCCATGGCTGTTGTTGGCCGAGCGAAGACGGTGGAACTCAACAAAAGCGTGCCAGTCAAGAAAATGAGCGCCGGTGAACTCCAGGCTCCCAGGATGCTGCGCCAAATGTCAGCTGGCCAAATGCAGCCGCAGTCGCCCAGCAGAGTCCTGCCCGTCAAAAGCAATCCGCGTCTGAAGAGCGCCGAGACGAGTCCAGCCAAAAAATCAAGCAATGCCAGTTCGAACAAAACGGAAGAGACGAAGAAATCTGCAACAACGACCGGTTTGTTACGAGCCATTTTTACCATTAAGATGTCATTTAAATTTTCGTATTTTGTGACAGATGGTGAGCAGTCAAATCGTTTACTGGAATCAAACCTGGACGAAACTCTCGACGCCGCTGACCAGCCAAAGAGTGGGCCCAAGGCAAGACATGATTTCCAGTCTCTCCAATGAATTGCTTCTTAATTAACAATTGTTTATTTTTAAATCGCTCTTGCAGGATGCTGATCCAGTCGATAGACCAAACACCAAAAACACGAGCGTCAGCGTGAAACGCGAGTCTAAATCTGCCGATATCGGCAAAGGCGTCAAGCGCTCCGATTCGTTGACGAAAGACGAGAAAACGGAGAGCAATACGAAAGCGCGTGAGCGCGAGATGAGACAGACGAGCGTCGGACAGAAAATGCCGAGGAAATTCGTCCAGAGAAGCGGCGAGTCTGGGCTGAAACGACGCCACACTGTTGGCGGTACCCGGGATTTTGATAAGGTGATTCAAATTGTGCGTGAATTTGTGTTTTAATTTCCGTCGTGTTGATACGATTTGGTTGAAAGGTGCGAATCCGCTGGTTGGCTGATAAAAGTGATGAGAGAAATGTTATTCCCGCTCCACGCTGGTCGGCTTGGGATCGTCTACAGCCGTTGATTAGCGACGAGGATCTCAACGTGGACCGCAGTCTCAAGACGTGGATGCGTAGTGAAAGAATAAGGACAAGCTCGCCAGAATTATGCCGGAGGTCGGACACGGCCTCCATTGCCACCAATAGTTTACCCGCCAATGCGCCAGGAGGTGCCAGTGGTCAGCCGCTCGAGGCCTCGTCTTCCATCCGCCAGGATGGAGATGCTTCCAGTCCGTAAAAAGTGGCAGTCAAAATTTGACGTTTGCATGAGATACAAATTCTATTTTTTAAAAATTTATCTAAAGCGAAAGGGAAAAGAAGTACTAGATTGAATGTTCAGTATGGCGGTCATATTTGTTGTTCACAACAAACAGACTTTACGTTTTTCTTTTCATTCAAGGCCTCGTTCAATGTAAATGTTTGTCGTGTTAAAAATTCTGTGTACAGGAAAAGTAGTGCGTCGCGACGGCTGGGTTCCTTTCCCCACCCCTCTACCACCACCACCACCCTTAAAAGCTGTGATGATAATTTTTATTTTTTACAAAAACAAAGTGTACATTCAAAATCATGGCTCTGTTTTGGCGACCTACGTGTCGTCCGTGCCCATTCGCACGCATTTTCGCCATTTTCTGATGTTTCTTCCCGTGAAAAATTGTAGTACAGTGACGTTACCTACGCCCTTCTTTAACCTGAATTATTTGATTATATGGGATTAGTACGCTTGACGTGCCGTCCACTCATTTGCTCTCTATCTTTTGTTGTGTCATCCGTGAATTGACAGTTAAGACCGAAAAATCGAAGATAAAAACAAAGGCATATGGCCATTTTGTGCCACAGAAATAAACTAAAACATGACATATGTAATTACACTGATTTAATTCAAATGGACCTGTTTTGTTTTTAATTAATGATTGTAACGTAAATCAGATTTCCAAATCATCGTCAGGGTCTTCATCATCCCAATCAGGTGCTTCAGCTTCGTAAATGATTTGGCCTTTCGCAGTTTCACTAGTTGCAGAGCTCGCCTGCTTCCTAGAATAATAAAACTCTTGCTGACTACCAACAAGGCTCAACTTTGATTATTAGTTACCTGATGTAAGGTAAGACAACTTGACTCCTTGCTTCTTCTTCTTTTGCATTCAAATCTAGCTTGAAAGTTGATTTTGGAACAGCATGTTTTGGCAAAGATTCTACTAACACATTCGGTGATGGTTTGGTAACCTCTTCAACATCTTTGATCTCCCATCGGTCCGTAATGCTGTAATACTCATCCTACATGCATAAATATTTAGGAAAATCAAACTTAATAATGATAATAGTAATAATAAATTCAAGATGGTGTGCCTCCTACACTGTCAACAAGCTTTCCGCTACCTTTCCTCAACACACCACTACAAATGTTACGGTCCTCTGTTTTCCGAACAGTCAGGTGACAATGGAAAACATAGTTTAGTGCTTGAAGTGTCTCTTTATCATGGACGTCTCCATGGACAAGTGCAACCACAGCTACTCCTGCAAAAACAATGTCAAAAAGGAGTGTTAGGCAAGAACTGTATCCAAACACAAAAACATCACCTTACTTCTTTTTTGTAAATTTCTTAATGCTGATGCAAGTGCTCCAACTGTCCAGTTCATAAGAAGGGGAGATAATGAATCTATTGCAATCACAAGATGATCACCATTATTGGCTAAATCTGAACACCAGCTGCTTTCAATTGACATCCTAGAGTTATCTTGGTCTTCTTTCAATATACAAGTCTGACAGGTAAATTTGACCTGTTCCATCTCGCACTTTTCTGAGGATAACGGCGAATCATATTTAAAGTAACGAACAGAGTACCCATTTTCTGAATAGTTGTGAA
The DNA here is from genome assembly GCA_013167095.2 of Daphnia sinensis. Classification (NCBI taxonomy): domain Eukaryota; kingdom Metazoa; phylum Arthropoda; class Branchiopoda; order Diplostraca; family Daphniidae; genus Daphnia; species Daphnia sinensis. The sequence continues at coordinate 41,752 of WJBH02000153.1, read as the reverse complement.
TCAAACTGAGGAACAGCGGCCTTCCTCTAACAGAGTATGAATCTAAAATTAAAAACAGATTTGAAAGAAAGATGCAGCGAAAAAATTTGTATTTCTTTAAAAACCTTCAATTAGAATAGAAACGAGCGGTTGCTTTAGCAGATCTTTTAAAATCATTTTTTGTACCCGCTACGGCATGTGCCAACCGGTTGCCATAATGGCAGCCGTTTATGGCAACCAGTTTGCTATGGCAACCGGTAAAAAAAAAAATTCTTTCCATTCGCCATCTAGCGGTCGATTATGGATTAAGTTTCTCAATTGAGTTTGTAAAGTAAACACGTAGCTGAGTCTTTCTCAAATATTGTTCCTTCGTTCACTATCACTGGGCCTACCTCGAGACACTTGATGGTAGTGTACAGTACATTCAATATTCCTGAAACTGTAGAGAAAGGGAGAGCGTAAAAAACTTTCTTTGTTGTAACTTTTGTTTGCATTTTTGTGTACACATTGCCTCTTGGATGGATGGAGAAGTAGGGACAAGTAGTAGTTGGAATAATGCTATTATTTGAAACCCTTGAAATGTGTGAAATGTGCTGGGGAAGAGAGGCTTTACCTAGCGACCTAATAGTCATCTAACGTAATGGCCAATGTAAATTTGCTCTTCCAAGCCACCTTGCCTCATTGAGTTAATTTAGGATTGACTATCAGGTAATATGTTTTGCTATGTAATATTTATATTAATTAAATAAAATAATTAGTTAATATTGATATGGCATTACTTCATGTGCAGAAACTTTACTGTATAGAGGTGAATGACAAATTTGACACCCTGGTTTTTGACAACCCATGTCCTATGGGGCTGTGGCTTACGGGACTTAACTTCTTTAAATGACCAATCAATGGTAATTTTGGTTTATGTTTGGCTTTCATGCAACTCTATGATATATATTTATATTATTTATTTATTTTTTATATTATTTAATCCTTCATGTGTAGGTGAATTATAATTCAACGATTTAATTGTAGGGTTATGTTCACTTCACTTGTCGGCAGCAGAGGTGGGGAAAATCAGTTGTTTAGATCATAGAAGCTAATATTGAATATTCTATCTCCATTTTAGGTGTTCTTGTATCAACAGATGATGGTCCTACTGGCAGGCATTTGGCATGACATTTCCAACACAATTTACGGTGGGATATATAGTAAAAATCTATAACATTTCATAAGTGTTAGTTGGCATCCCTTTTGTTGTCAGCATCAACAGCAAAGGCGAGATTGGTATTCTGGATATTTGGGTGCTGAGCCGGTAAATTTTTGAAGACACTTGAGCAACCTGCGTTGCTGTTATTGGTCTTCGTATATAAGGCTTTTATAATGCTGATTGCAACATTAAAGGGAGCTGCTTATGCCTTTCTCACTTTGTCCTGTCAAAGTGAGAACAATTGGGCAACCGGACAATTTCAGTGTTTTTTTAACTGTGTGTTATCATCCGCAGGTTGTCGTTTAATCAGGCATCGTCCAACCAATACCCGTCGTTTTGGAAAAGTAGTGTCGGCTTTTGTTCCTTTTGCTCAGGTATGACCACTATCTTCATTTGATAAAGTTACTATTGTAGCCCATCAGTTTTTTAAACTGTATTTAGTAGGGAGGAATTTTTTTTGTATGTCAGACTGACTAGTGACTAGTATATTATGGAGCCCATTGTTTTGTAGAGATAGTCCAAGGTACATAATTAGGACACTTTAATTAAATGCCCCTTTTTTTAAGTTTTGTTGTTATTAGGATATTATGAGACATTCTTAAAATTCATAAAATTTTACAATATACATTGTTTAAACATGAACTAAAATTAACAACAGGATATAGCCATGTCATTGGCAAGTCTCTAGCTTACGAGTCACAGGTATGTACCAATCTTGTCTCATTCTGTTAAATTTGCTAACAACTAAGAAACCAACATTGGTATGGATGGATTTGCTTATATGAACCTTGTTCAACTTAAAATAATGTTTAAATCACCAATTTTCTTTAATGCGGCGCTTGTTGCAGAACACGAAAACTTACCCTTCACAGAGCTTGGAGTTTGTCCAGATGTAATCATGAATTCCTACGGATTTCCATCTCGCAGGACAGTCGGTAAACTGATTTGGCTGGGAAATCCGGGCCCGTGGAAGGAAAATTTCACTGCGGCAGCGCATTTTGCGGATCAAAGGTGCGGATTCTAACATTTTATTTTGAATTTTGTTATCTCATAGTTTTATATTGATTCTAATATTGATGTAGAATATTTTCTATCACAGTTTTAGTGGACGAACAGCATTTACCGGGCCATTGAAATCTCGCGAAGTTTAACGAGGAATATATATTATATATATCAATATCATATCACATCCCATCCCATCCCATCTTATCAAAGAACATGCGCACATGTACTGTCTAAACAACTTGCTATAGGTACAGCTTTCTATGTTAACTTTATTAATGTAGATATGGTTTTCAAAAGTAAACATTTTGCACCATAGTAGATACCACCATAGTGGATGGATTTTCAATCTTTCATCTAACGAATTTTATTAACGGTAATTTCAGAAATTTTTAGCTTTTCTTTTCCATCTACATATTAATGTTTACAGTTATTGCAGATAAACCAAAATGCTATAAACCGTGCACATTTCACACTGATGGTTGCCTATATCCGTCTGCATTGGCTTCTGTGACTTAGATTGGCTGAGTTCCCATGTCGAAAGGCATTTCCAGGGGGAAAGTATCAAGTCCTGATACTAACGGGAAGAACAATTACGTCACTAATTATGGACCTAAAGTACGTTAAACAATAATATGGAAACTAAGAAAGAAGGGACCTAGTAACAAACAGATAAAGAAAACATACTACCATGACACATTTCTACTGGTAAATAACTGACACTTTTTAATTAACTTAACCGATTGAATTAGCGTTGTCCCAGATACGTTCTTGCGGAATGGTGTGATGTTTGCGAAGCAGGAACAAAGGAACATACAGCAGACAGAGCGTCTACAATACGCAGCATGTTGATCATCTCGACAACGCACGCAAGTAATGAGACTGAAGAGACTTGCCACATTTCTGCGAAAATCTAGTGTAAAGGTATACTTTGGTTTAGGTATATTTCGGTTTCAAACAATTTTAAAATTTAGAGCCGTTAATGTGGTAACTTCAACTAACATTTAAGAAACAATGGAAGCAGACTTTGACTTACCTGACAATCTTAGTGTCCATTGGTAGATTTGAATCAGCTGGACAGTTGTAGGGAAAGATCCTTGACTGACTGCAGTGAAGAATTGTATATCGCTTTATATACACACAGAGACGCGCTCCACGTACACTGCCTTTCCAGGAATTGAAGTTTGGGGTAGAGGTACCTAATTTTCAAGGTCAACAGCTGTTGAAAGAAAAATTTTGTATTTCTTCCATGTGCGCTCGAGGATATGGCCATTCCCCCTCGTTTTGCCTAATTTCTTCCATGTGCGCTCGAGAATATGGCCATTCCCCCTTTTTTTTGCCCAATTTCTTCCAATAACCTAGAATATCCTTGGGCAATTGAAGAATGAAGAAACAAAACCCCTTTTTGCATTTTCACCTCATTAGCTCATTCTCTGGCACGACGTACACTAGTGTAGTTGTCTCGCTTTTTTGATCCCGGTGTAGCGATTCACACAACTTTCGCACATGGACGTAGTTTTCGTTTTCAAGCTGGATATGTTTCGCAATTTGCCTATACACTAGTCACTCACTTAACAGAGCATTGCATCAGCACTGGGTTTTGCATTTGCACTAGCGTTGTTTAGTTGCCAACCGTATTTTATTGAGTAGTAAGATAAGTCTAGATAGAAAAGAAAATGTTGATTAAGTTAAAGATAAATAAGTCTTAAGTTTAAGTTAAAAGTAAGGCTACTATTTAAGTAAGACGTAGCCTAAGCGTTAGCCACCACAATCCTTAGCTTTGCACAAACTGTAGCTAGACCATTTCCATTCACTGATTCATGCATTCTTTACACGTGGTCGTCGCAGACCACTAACGCATTGAATTCTGTGTTAGAACCTCTTCGTACAATTTTCAAATGCCCTGTCAATCGTAACGACATCAGAATCACTGACTGTGATGAACTATTGTTAATCAAACTTTTTTTCAGGAATTTTTGTATTGTAATGTGATTGTGATCTGTGTATGTTTGAGTTAGCTGTGAATTTGTTGTTCCATCATAATTCAAAAGCAATTTTTTTTGTTTCGTTCTCGTTTTTGTGCAATCAGGTGGGCTATCTCTGCGGGCCGAAGAGGAAGTTGAACATCGAGGATCACGGCCGGAGCTATTATAGGGTTTTTTTGGGTAAAATATATGTTTTGTTTTTTTAATTCGTAGATGCTCATTTTTTTGTGTGTGTATGGAGGAGGGGAGCAACGAGAACATCGCCCAACATTTTAAGGTGTATGTTTTAAAAATTAATGGTTTAATCCTGTTTTTATGTATCTAGGGGATCCGGTAGCCTTAACGTCACCGAAATGGCTACGGTACAGCGAAGATCATCGCTTGAGCACCGTAATCATCGTCCAGAGTTTGTCGGGTATGTGTTTTAAAATCTAATTTTCTTCCTATGATTAGCTCTTATGTTATTATTTATTCGTGTATCTAGGAGAGGCCTACTACCATCGAAGAGGAAGTTGGAGATCGAGAATCGTCGAGATGTATACGGTGGGCATTGAATATCAACGCTGGAACAACGTAATCGTCGCCCAGGGTTTGTCGGGTTTGTGTTGTAAAATCAATTTTTCTTATTGTGAATTTGAGTTCTTTCATTATCTTTTTTTTTTTTGGTGCAGCTAGGAAGGTCTACCACCGTCAAAAAGAGGAGCTGGACATTGAGGACACCGCCCGAACAACTAGATCATCGACCAGAATTTCTAGGGTATATGTTTAAAAAATTAATTGTTAAATCATTTTTTTTGTGATAGTAGGAGAGTTCTATCATCACTGAAAGGACGAAGGACATAGAGGATCATCGCCAGTGATCTTCGCGCAAGAGTTAAAGGTATAAAATTTAAAGTTTTTAAAAATGATTTGTCTAATCATGCTTGTTGCCTTGTGGAACTAGGAGCTCACCACCACTGAAGAGGACGCTGAACATTAAGAATCGTCGATGAAGCAATGAGGTCTTGACTAGGGTTGGTTGGATATGTGTTTTAAAATCTTTTTTTCCTACTACGAATGTTAAGTTCTTTTATCATTATTTTTTTCGTGTAACTAAGAGAGGTTCACCACCACCGAAGAGGTGCTGGACATCGAGGACACTGCCCGAACAACTAGATCATCGACCAGAATTTTTAAGGTATATGTTTTAAAAATTAATTGTTTAATAAATTTTTTTTTGTGTTAGTAGGAGATTTTTATCATCACTGAAAAGGACGAAGGAAATTGAGAATTAACGCCAGAAAACCGTGATGTTTGCTCAAGATTTTAAGGTATAAAATTTAAAGTTTTTAAAGACGATTTGTCTAATCATGCTTGTTGTCTTGTGGAACCAGGAGGGTCCCGACACCACTAAAGAGGACGCCCAACATTGAAGATTGCCGCTGGAGCAACGAGATTGTTGCCACGAATCTGCCAGGTTTATTTTATATATATATATATTTATCTAACCATGTTTTTTGTGTTGTAGTTTTATGTATCTGGAGAATTCGACCACCTCCAATAGAGGATCACTGGGCGTCTAAGAGTGTTGTTGGATCAACGAGGTTCGTCGCCCATCCCTGAGATACACGCCTAATTAGGACGACGGAAAAAAAAAGGTTGGGTATTGCCAAATTGGCATTCGTTTACTTTATTTCATATTGTGCTTTGTGTGTTGTTCAAATGTGAGTTGAAATCCTCTTTCCCCACCGTATTTTGGGTTAAGCACTATTGGTTATGGTTTTACCTTACACTGAGCACACAAGTGCACTGCAACTTTATCCCACGGTTACTTTGATGTCTGTTTTAGCCTTAATGAATTGTTTTAGTTGGGATGCTTGTTTTTAGGTAATGCACCCCTACTTGCATCAGTATCAAGTTTAGTATTTGTTTCTATACTGCCTCAAATAAAAAAAAAAACGTTTTTAGCAATGGTAACAAAAACTAAGAACTTGTCTTGACTAATAATAACAATATTGTAAACAATTCATCGCTTGTGATAGGGTTATGTAATAAATATTTGATGGGGGATAGAAAACAGCCCGTAACCCGTGTCCGATCCGTCCCGTAAACAATAATGGACAAACCCGTTCGACACGGGGCCGAGCCGGGTCAGGCTACCAGCTCCTGCGCTGTTGTGGGTTCGTGGTTCGTGGGCTTTTCCACACGGTTTTCCCATGGTTTTCCATAACCAACTGGAATGTTTTGCAACGCTGTTCCACAAATATGTCTGCCATGATGTTTACTTCCTAAGCTTCTGTCCTTCTCTTGTATGTGACAGACAAAAGGTTGTTAAGGTAAATCAGATTACTGGCATATATTTGAGAATTTCATGTTAACAAAGCTTTTTTGACATTCAATTTAGGCGTGACCTTTCGTTCCCTGTTAACATGCAAATGCTCTTTGAAATTGTAATGAATGAAAAATTGCTAATCGGACTTATGGAACGTTTCTTCAATCGTGATTTCTTCTTGACGAGAATCTAACAGATGAATGTTGAAGTGCAGCTCACCGACGATGTTACTGAACATGGGGATATGAGTGATTCTCAAGTCTTTGGACTATCATGTTGCCAAGAAGGAAGGAGACTTTCATATCTCTGGCACAAAGGTTTATTTTCAATCATTCATCTAACGAATTTTATTAACGGTAAATTCAGAAATTTTTAGCTTTTCTTTTCTATCAACATATTAATGTAAACAGTTATTGTAGATAAATCAAGATGTTGGTTAAACCGTGCACATTTCACACTGATGGCTGCCTATCTCTGTCTGCATTGGCTTCTGTGACTTGGATTGGCTGAGTTCCCGTGTCGAAAGATTATATTGTCTGCCATGATGTTTATGTCCTAAGCTTCTGTCCTTCTCATGCCTGTGACAGATAAAAGGTTGTTAAGGTAACTAAGATAACCGTCATATATTTGACAAGTTCATGTTAACAAAGCTTTTTTGACATTCGATTCAGCTGTTCAAAAAAAAATTTACTTGTGAAGAGTTAAAGGTATTGTAGAGATACATCGTTAAAATGAAAGGGGATTAGTTACATCGCGACAATAAGATACAAATCTGTAATGGAGAGAATTCAACTTCTCTAACACTGTCAAGGTATAAAAAACACATTGAGTTCCAAAAATGCATGAAAAATGTTGATTTTTGTATTATTTGTCTTCTTTTTAATAGACTGACTAGAATGGCAAAGCTACTGAATAAACTTGGGATTATAATGTGGTAGGTTGAGGTATGCTGCCATGGATTTACAGTAATAGTAAGTGAGGAAAGTATATGACCTTAAACATGCATATGATTACAGTTTGCTGAAATGTTAGAAGTCGAAAATGATGAGATGAGATGATGAGATGAGTTAGAAGTAGAAAATGTAGAAGATTAATACAAATATGTGGAAAATTGGCTATACAAATATATGTTATACTTAAAATTTTAAAGACATGTTTATTGTGAATTAACATGTATATATACTGTTTCATTTCACAATTGCTAACTGTTACATTTTTGTTACTATTTAGGATTAAACTGTAATTACAGCTGAGATGGTCACTGGCTTGCGATTTCGTAGTGTTGTGGGTAGGTGGGTGGCAATTCCGGAAGGCAATTGAATTCCCGCAGATGATTTCCAATCCTGGTATTAGTAACTAGCTGTTTACAAGTTTTATTCACGTATTATTACAGTTCTGTTAACCTGCAGTTTGTTTATTTTTTCATGCAATTTATATATATTTTACCTTACCAGATGTAGTACATAGATGTTACAGTTTATTATTGACTTCTTTCGGGGATCGATCTCCAATCGTTCGGGGTGCTTTGCCGGTGCTCAACCATTGAGCCATATGAGTTGCCAATATTATTTACAATTACTAGAAGACTCGAAAAGATAATATTGTAAAAGTAATTTTTGAGGCCTCGTAAAGCTATATGCTTACCTTGTTAAGATTGGAACAAGGATAACAGCTCTGTGGTAGAGCGTTGATGTGCGGACTTGAAGGTCTCGGGTTCAAACCCCGACTGAGGATGGAATTGCTAAATGGAAACATAATTTGTATATTCATTCTCTTACTGGGCAAGTGTGTGCCAATATGAATTTATCTTGAATCATGCTGCCAAATTTATTCTAAGTCTAGATTTGTTGAACTCAAATGACAACAAGAATTAGATATATTGAAAATATGAAAGATGGCTCAATGGTAGGGCATCGGCTTAGCATGCCGAAGGTCTCGGGTTCAATTCCCGAGAAAGTCGTACAAATTACTTTAAATACAAATGGTTGAACAAAACTATGTCTGTTAAACAGATTGTATTATAATTGTCAATACACGATATAATGTGGAAACATGAGAATGATATCTTTATTAAAATTTGTTCTAGGATATTATAATATGTATCGCCAAAATATCCGTCCCGTTACTTCGTAACGGGGAAGTTTCTCGACTCGACTTGCAGACGTGGAAGGTTGAAAGCCTGACTGGGAATCGAACCCCACACCTCGGAGTTGCTAGGCGAGTGCGATACCTTCCTGGCAACCCCCCCTATCATCCCCCCCATGAGAACTGGTAGTCTATTGACTGCTCTGCACTATTACCTATAACATGTAGAAGACTTATAATTCACTTGAATAACTCTAATAGCTCAATGGTTAAAGCGTGAGGCTGGAATGCTATACGATATAGGACCTTGGTTTCGAACCCCATCTTAGCTAAGGCAAAAGTATATAAAAATAACAAAAAACTTTTAAAATAAAATGAATTGTATTGTCCCACCATCCACCCACAATTCCACCACTGTTTTACATACAACACATACATACATATACAATATAGTAACCCGTTGGCTGCCACGCCATGCAACCCTTAGGTTGCGTTTCTACATTCGCTACGCGCCACCAGAGGGATGGCGCCAAGGGGAACTTGTCCAAAGACAAGTCCGGGCCGACAAGTTCAAGGATGACCATTCTGGGAATGCACACCCCTGGTCTCCATGAACTTGCCAACAAAGGGTGAGTCCCTGTACGGTGCATTGCCTAAGGCCCGAAGGCCGGCCAGAAGGCCAATCTTGGGCAGTTGCGACTGTCCCACCCCATGACAAATACGCCATGGAGCAGAACAGCGCGGCCCGTCCCTAACCAGCTAAAAAAAAAAGGGGATTCAAGGGCGTGGCAGCCAACGGGTTACTTTACATCACAGATCACACATAACAAAATAAAACGATACCACGACGATGACGGCGATGACGGGGCGACCACGAGGCGAAGACGGGGCGACGGGTGAAGCGAAGACGGGCGAGGCGAAGACGGGCGAGGCGAAGACGGACGAGGCGAAGACGGACGAGGCGAAGACGGGCGACCATGAGGCGACGACGGGCGAAACAAAGGCGTGTGCTGGCTGGAAAAGTAGAAATAAAAATAAGAGTGTTGAAATGTTGGTTGTTAACTTTTAGCAATACAACATAGAAAGAACAGGCTGGCTTTACGAAACGTAAACTTACACGAAAATGATGAGTGGGCCAAAAGTAATTTTGGATTGTTGATGACTTTCCGTCAGGACCAGCATCCTTTGCAGTTCAAGTTCCACGAACTGGAAATAAATGCAGGATCATGCCAATTTGATACTGACTGCTAATATACAAGTCTAATAACTCACCTGTGGATGCAACATCCTGCCACAAGATGCACTGAGCAGAATGACGAGAAGATTGCTGAAATGGTGATAGTGGTTGCAACCACAACATACGGGACACTTGTCAAATCCTTCCTCCAATTTATAGGTTTCACAAGCTACTTGTTAAAAGAAAAAACTTGGCCATTGGATTTTGATTGGCGAAATATAAAACTAATACCTCTCCATTTGGTAATAGAATAGCTTGATTGAATGTAGTAGGTTGCGAACAGTTTTTTTACAACTTAGCTGATCAGAAAGTTTAGCCGTTGCACCAAAAATAATCCATTTGATGTTCTCCACTTGAATAACACATTTTAGATTGAAAACACTTAAAGTAGGTAACACATCAACGGTTTATATCGAATTTTCCATTGAATTGTACAGTTAACAAATCCTAACACACAGGTTTCACAGTGACACGTACTATGCAGCAATCTAAGAACAGACTGACAACAGCGCCATCTCGTGGTGCAATCTATTACCACAAAATGCTAGTTTGCTGAATTACAAAAACAATAAGCTTTCAGTTCCAGCCAGCTATTGTCTGCACCCTTCTACTTTAGTGCCAAATTGCCAATCCTACGGAAACTCTTTCCAGTAACCATTCCGCTAATCCGCTCCAACATTTACCATGCTGATCTCCTAAAATGCTTTTCCTAAAATTAGCGCGTTCAGAAGAAATCAAAAACTTAGAATTAGGTATGTTACTTAAGTAAAAATGCTTACCTTATTGTTATTCATTGATCTTTCGCGTTTGTCAGCTAGTTCAAACTCCAGCTTGCTATGTTGCAGCGCAAGGTCCTAAGCAATCTCTGCAAGATATTTCAGTCTTCCTTGGGCTGCACGAAGTTCCGACAGTTTGAAGTGTCTTTCGGCTTCGGCCACCTCCTTATTTAACTTTGCCATTTCAGCGCTCGCTGTCTGGTCTTCAGCTTGTGCATCATTCAACAGCCTTTTCGCCTAAATAGAATCTACATCATGTGATTCACAGAATTTTGTGTTGATTACATATCTTAGTTACCGTCTTTATGCGTTCTACCAGTTGAGCCCGATCCTTCTTAGCCGAAGTGGCTTCCAGGGCTTGTTTCTTTGTATTGACTTCTGCCCACTTCTGATATTGAAGTTTATCTTCTTCGAAACGCGTAAGATTGTCTGCCATAAGAAGTTTTTTCAATTCTGCGATTTCGGATTCCACATCTAAAATTTTTATCTTTTAAACAATGATGACGGGAGTGGGATTAAATTTTCTTAAATTTGCTTAAGCCAATTAAATGATTGAACACCTTTAAAAACTGTTTCGTCTTTAGTTCGAATTTCTCTCCATAAACCAGCCCCTGTTATTTCTATTAGAAGTTCCAATCGTTTCTCATTCGACAACATCGCCAAGCTACTAATCTAACAAAAAAAGCATCCACCTGTTAGGCTACACATTTAAGTATTGAAAATGAGATTCAGAAAACTTACTTGTCCTTGCTTGATGATGTAGTATGAGTTAACTTTCGAAAACACAGGAAATTGCAAAGTATGCTCAACATGATGCTTCAAAATTATATGTCCATTGAGCAGGTAAACATCTTTGATTGATGTTATTTCTCGCCTGAATCTCACTTCATTTTTATCTTCCTATTAGAATTTAAAAGAACTAAAATCATTCCAGATCTACATGATAGCACTTAACTCACTGGAAAATGTCTATACTCATTATTTAAAATTATTTCAACATAAGCTGAACTTTCACGGAACCCAGATGAGCTATGGAGTAAATTTTCTTTGGCCCTCTTCGAGAGGTGATGAAATTCATAGGACAAAACAAACTGTATGGCTTAGAAACATTTAAGGAGAATAATTAATACCAGCTAGAAAAACAATTGGAATCAGTTCCTGAGTATACTTACCACACATGAGATTTGTTTTGTCAGCTCCATTTCTCCAACTAAACAGAACACCAAGAAACCTTTTTGACATGTTATTCAACATTTAATATCAATGAGTGCCATACTTATTACGTTGAGACTTGGTTCCAGACACAAAATTGTTTTGTTTCTGTAGGTTTGAGACTTGCTGTCCAACAACAGTTCCTTCCAGTTGATTGGGAATCCACAAAACTGGAGCAACTGTTAACGCAAAAACAAAATAGAAGATGACAGCGACGAACAATTTCAAATTAACGCACAACTCAAATTATAATGCTCGTATTTACATTGGACATTGAGGACTAAGCGAATTGAAACGGATGGTGGTACACCATTGGACGCGATGCACAGATAAGCTCCAATGTGAAGCCGGGAAACGCGCGGCAAAACAAGGACCTCGCCATCAAACGAGTTGGCTACACATTCCAAAAAAAGCCATAGAATTAAATTAATTTTCAATCAGCATTTTATAAGAATAAAATGTGTAAAATTTAGTTACACTTTAGTTTTCCTCTGGTAATGGAAGCGCTATCCTCACGCCTCCACAAAATGTGAGGCTGCGGATGGCCACTGCCTGTGCACGTCAGCGATACGTTAGATCCTTCACGGATTATCGTATCAGTACTGGATTCACTATAGATGATATCCGGAGGCACTAAAAAATACAACATCATACATACCATTAAAACAACCGAAAAACAACTAAGGGAAAACGTAAAAAGTTACCTACGACTTCGATGTAGGCTTCCTGGTAGTGCATTGGATCTGTGTTGATCTAAATTTAGAAATCTTAAAAAGAATGACAACCTCGTTGAAATTCAATCACAATCATACCTGGCACATGTAGAATCCTTTATCGGATTCGGCGACGTTGCTGATCTTCAAGTCCCGATTGCGACCATCTGCTTGTGCCAGGCCGATCCTGTAATTCCTTGTGATGACTTTGTTGTGGATGGTCAGGATAGAGTGAGTGTCCACTCGCACCCATGCCACCTACACCCCGTAAAACATAAATAAGATGACATCGAGTTATCCACGTAAATAAAAAAAAAACGGTCAGAGACACAAAGAGAACACGATGGATATAATCCGTAAATGCACTTTTCGCTCCGGTAGACCTGAGGCATTCCGCAATGGATACATCATTACATTTTCCTCTATTACAAGATCTCGGTTTGCTTGAGCACAGGTCCAAAATAAATGTAAATCGTAAGCTGCTCACCCGTTGTTCTAGAAGTCAAACACTCTTTGCCTTGATAATTGTGCCCATGCTTGATCAATTCTTCACTGACCTCTTGGACCTGTAATAAAACTTTGACATAACAAAACCCCAAACGAAATATTAAATCCGCACCTTTGATCCGCCAAATGCGGTGCCGTAGTGAAATTTTCCATTCGTATCAGTTTCCCGACTGTCATGCGAGATGGAAAACCGTGGGGATTCATGGTTATATCAGGACAAATTCCAAGCTCTGTGAAGGGTAAATCTTCCTGTTCTTCAACAAGTGCTAAAGTAAAGAAAATTGAGGGTTAAAAAAAGATGTACGGGAATCACACAACGAAAAACATTAACCAGTTACTCCTTTTTGACTATGCTGACTGCTGAACTTGTCGCCGATTTTAGGTCGCTAGATCTGCCGCAATTGGAGTTTAATAATGTTTGCCTCTTCGGCATTAGAAGAAAACATAACTTTCTCAACATAAGAAGGAATCGATCCTTTATTAAATCTTAAATTAGAATTAAACAATAAATACTAAAAAGCTAAGCCTGTAAAATTGTATGAGCTTACGTGATAGGCACGTCGCGATATTCTGGCATTGGAGCCACAGCTGGTGCTCCCGATGCGCCTGGTGCAAGAGTAACCACGCGAACGGTTGGCATAATTTTATTGATTAGTACCTTTCAACAAAAAAATGGATTAGAACTGATGGCAAATGCCAATTTTTATCGATTTAAATATCTGTTTAGTTTGAACAGGTTATCCCCTCACAAGCAATCTATCCATGTCAATAATTTCATGTTTCCATGTCGGTTTCTTAGCTTTTGAATCAACCATAGGTCCATTAACACGGTCTGAACTTTGATTGTTGCAACGCTTCAACACACATTTCGCATTCTTATAAATTCTTCTTATAAAAAAATCTTCAAACACCGCCCATAACCTAAAGGAAAAATGTGAAAATAGTGACGGTACAAAAAGCTAAAATTTCATGTTACCTCGATCCAGAGAGGCTTTAATTAAAACAGTAGCATCTTCGAATCCAGAGTAGCTCATCATCGCGATCATAGCGTTTTGGCCAGCGGGAATATTTTCAAAATTGATGAGCTCGATGGTGCGTGTCTAAATCATTGGTTTATGTGGGTAAACCAGGTTGTCGAGGAGCAAATCAATTCGAATTCTTTGGTTGCACGTGATGGTACCGATCGCTTGCTTGCCCATGGCGCACTGGTAAGTATTTCGTTGACTTTGGTTATGACGATACGGAATTAATCCTGCACAGACGCCAAGCAAAGTAAGTGGCTCAATTTGAGTCGTCTCTTCGATGATATGCGACTCGTAGATAGCAATGTTGCCATCATTCTCTTCATTCACATCCAAATGTTCTATCAGCCCGTCGTGAATGAAGTCCTCAAATGTCCGAAAGCCATCGGCCAGTTCTTGCATATGTCTTTCTATTAAAGCTATACCGGCATAGACGACCACCATTGCAGCTGATGTAAACCACTCTTGTTAAGAAGTCCGGATGGATGGAAACGAAGGCGTTGATGTAGCCATGGAGACGAGCCAATTTGAAATAGCGGATCAAGCGTTGATAATCTTTGACGAGTCCCAGGATATTGCCTGAAATACGAATAGATAATGCAGTGAACACCATCGTAATGAACGGGACAAACATGTAAACTAAACGAACCGTTGGGGAAAACAGTGTATATATTCGGGTCCCTCATCTCTTCGCCACTGAATAGATAGATATCTTCAACTCCCATGTTCTGTGCAATCCGAATGATGGGTTCTTTCTTTGCCTCCATGGTGATAGATATGAGTCACCAGTGCGAAATTTTTTACCAGACTACATCCCTAAACGATACCAACAACAAAAGATAACAAAGAATAACATTTGCCTTATGATCAATAGTGCCAGGTACGATTATAGTAATAGTAGCCTTATGATAATAGTACCTCTCCTTCAGGTGTATCTGACGGACACAACATACCTATGTTTAAAAATTCAACATATAGAAAGAAATTAAGAGAACTTAGAACATTTGATGACAAAGGGGATGGTATTGTCACCTCATTGAGAAGGTTGAAGAGAACGGGGCCCAGACACTTAACGTGTCTTCTCGAATTGGTTTACCCGAGTCATCATCCCAAGTCTAGAGATGTGTGACAGGCGGCAGAGCATTTGTAAGACACCTTGTCTTTCCATTCGGAAGCGTTTGATTATTCAATTTGCCTAAGAAAAACAATTAAGCTACGGATTTTGAATAGCAAACCAAGAGAAATTGAGTAATACAGTGGCAATGGCATTTTCTAAACCCAAAATTATACGATCAGTTCTGATGTGTTTGATTGCATCAAACTGGGCTGCCTTAACCTTGGGAATGTTCTTTTCCGCTATTACCTTTAATTCGAAGTTCATACGCTTGAACAATTTTCGAACAAGAATGATTGCAGTGAGCCCGCTAATTCCATACACTTATTTCCATGATAATCACGGTCGTCAACTGACGTTGGATCATTTTCGGTTTGAATCATTGCTCATCTCTTGCTCATTGCTGGCTTAATCAAAGCTAAATACATTGCTTTAGCTTTAAAGTTGAAATTGTCAACTTGTACAGAAGTTATGATTAAGACACTGCGCATCTACGAAGAATTAAAACTTACCGGAACGTGCGCTAAAACGGCGGTTGCTAGAATCTCTCTAGCTTCTTCGACTGGCGGTTTTTTTTTACCCCCAAAAAATCGCTTTGACGCAGTTTGTTGCACAAATGTCTGCAGTGGACAATGCGAAATGTTATTATGTGAATAAATATTGAATAGTCTGAAGATGTATTAGATACTTAAGTGCTTGCTGTTGAGTGAACTCTTTCGCAAACTTTTGCTTCAAATAGTATTTTCCTTTGTTCATGGTCACATTTTCATTCTGTGTGTGCTACTCGTTACTTGACACCTTTCCTTTTCTGTACTGCTCAACAACCATGCGGTTTTCCGACATTTGTTCTTGAATCACGATCACCTAAAATTAAATTGTCTGAAAGGTCGTGATAAACAGTATTTTATCATAATCTTTATACCTTTTTAAAGTTTTCATTTCCAAAAACACTGAAATAACCATCACAATCATATGGACATTCATTCTTCTTTGCCATTTCTGCAGGCGAAAGACCAGTCAATGTGCAGTTTGAGCTCCTTAACATGATTGCCTTTCTTCTAATCGGTATACTGTTGCGTACAACTCTTTGCTGCCCCCTGGTACATTCAGTGTCAACAGTAACTGGTGCCGAATGGGTTATGTCTCTTAATCTGCACTCATGAGATGCGGTCAGATGAGACTAGTAATTTAAAAAAGAATGTGAAAAAAGGCTGATACTTTAAATGAATAAAAAAAGCAATTACATGGTGTATGTCTTCTATGGAATCTGGTTATCCCACATGAATATCCAAATACTGTAAGTAGAATGTTTGGTCAGCATGGCTCACTACCTTTTCATTTGATTGAACAATTTTCTTGATGTTGATTGATGATTGACAAAGTAATTGTAGGAATCAATGTGCTGTTTAACTAATCCCTTGTTCTTAAGAGAAGCTGGAACCAACATCCATTTTTCCTGGAAAATCGACAAAAAGATTAGATTCTACAATCTAAAAACGAACATTTCAAGTACGAAGTACCTCAAAAGCCTTTATAGGTTCTAATAATTTTTCAACATATCCATAAAGATCCCTGTGTGATTTTCCGATCTTGTTAGTTTCACAATTTTTGCCACAATTATCTTTGTTTTACAGCATTACCTTATTTTAAAATGGAAAAGTCTATTGCCCCTCAAAAGTAGAGGGACAATTTTGAGGGGCAATAGGAGCGGCCATTAAGAAAAGCCAAGAGGCTAGTGAACAAGCACACAATCAGTAGGGGAACTGAAAAATGACTGAAAGCATGACTGAAAGCCAAAGCCCTCCCGTGGCGTGTGACCTGACCCCTAGCGACAGGCAGAAGCCTATCTAGGCAGGCAGCGCCATCTATTGGGAAATATCTCAGAAAAAGTGAGATCGGCTCATATATGACTAACACACTAGTAATAATTCCCGAGAAACCCTATCGGGAAATTACAGGAACAATAAACAAAACTGTCTATTTCAATGAATAACATGGACTTAAATGAGTTGTCAAAGGTTATTGTCAGTAACGAAGCAAAGGACAGCACACTTGGTTTATGATTGACAACTAAACGACGACTTCTATAACTGATCACGTGAATAAACCACCATCGGAACAAGGGAAAAATTCTCGACTAACAGGAGTTGTAGGGGCAGTGCCAGTTCCGTCGTCTTCACTGCTTATCTGGTTATTCCACATTTCAGCGTAAACGCCTTTCATTGCCAACAGCTCTTCGTGACTGAGAGGTAAAATCATTGATTGATTAAAATCATTAACATTTCACGTATAGCCAGACATTATTACCTCCCACGCTCGGCGATGCAACCATCATGTAGAACAATGATTTGATCAGCATTAATAATTGTTGATAGTCTATGGGCAACAACGAGCGTTGTTCTATTGGTACACACTCGTGCTAATGAAGCCTGGACAAATGAAATAATGAGTGAATTTGTCAAGGCTTGATAAGGTACAACCATACTTGAATATTGCGCTCCGTATGGGTGTCGAGTGCAGAGGTAGCTTCGTCAAGTAGCACGAATTTGGGAGATTTAAGCAGTGTTCGAGCTATTGCTACACGTTGCTTTTCGCCTCCGCTCAACTTCAAACCTCGTTCACCAACAACTAAAAAAAAAAAACAGAGATTCAGCCTACGTGTGTTGGTTGATTCAAAAAGAAAAATAACCACCAGTTTCATATCCATCAGGGAATCCTAGGATACGGTCGTGAATATCAGCCGCTCTAGCAGCTTCGTATATCTCTTCATCAGTTGCATCAACCCGTCCATATTGAATATTTGCCCTAATGATCATCTCGTTTTAGTAAACGGTCGAACGAGAATGTTAAATAAACAGTAAGCATATTCACTTAATTGTGGTGTTGAATAAGACCGTATCTTGTGGCACAACGCCTATGGCCTGTCTCACTGATGATTGTTTCACGCCACGAATGTCTTGCCCATCTAATAGTATTGCACCCTCTTGGACATCGAAGAATCGGAATAGAAGCCTAATAATCGTGGATTTCCCCTCGCCTGATGATCCGACCTTGATGGTAATATTTTTAAACATTAATATAAATAAAGGAATGAAACTAGGTCGCAAGAAACAAAAGGTATTTACCAAAGCCAGTGTTTTCCCCGGCAAGACTGTGAAGCTGATGTTTTTCAAAATTGGCTTGTCAGGTCGATAACTGAAGGACACGTTCTGAAATTCAATGGTTCCTTCTTTAACTAGTAGGTCCTTGGCACCGGGATTATCTTTAACTTCTTGTCGCTCTTTAAGGAGATCGAGCATATTCTCCATATCGATAAATGATTGTTGAATCATTCTAGAAGAAAACAATATTTCATTTTCACCAAAACAAATAGGAAGGCATAACGTTACCGATAATAAGTTCCAAACCAATTCAACGGCGCGTACAATTGCACGATATAGGTTCCTTGGAAAGAAATATCAGTTTAGCGGTTTAGCTAACAATAAGTCAATAAATGGTTGACTACCGAAAAGGACAAAATCTCCAACAGTCAACTGTTTTTCGGAAACGAAGTGAACGCAAAGCAGTGATCCAGCTAGAAGTCCAACAGTCATGACAACATTTTGAACAGTGTTGAGTAAATTTAAAGATGCGCTTGATCTCCATTCTTCTATCTAAAAATTCAACTTGTTATTCCGGCAAATGCTTAGTTAGGGTTTCATTGAAAACTAGGCTAAACCTGATATCTGATCATGATTTCCTTGTACTGCTCCACTTCGTATTTTTCAGCGCCGTAGTATTTGACTGTTTCGAAATTCAAGAGGGAGTCAACAGCACGCCCTCGTAATTTATTATCTTCTTGATTCATTTGTCTCTTATACTTTGTCCGCCACTCGGTCACTGCGATTGTTCCACCTGGGGAATACGAAAGCGTGCGTTAAGAACTAGAAAATGCATGGTAAAGTTACTATTAAAGCTTACCCATATAAACAGCCATTGTGACGAATACGATCAAGCTGAACCACGGATTGAAGGCGGTTGCAAAATAAACAATAGCGATGAGGATGTCGGCTATTGTGGGGAAGATGTTGAAGAGGAGATAGCTCAACAGGCTGTTGATCGAGTCTGTTCCACGATTGATGACACGCAACACTTCTCCCGTTTTGCGACTCAAATGCCAACGTAGACTAAGGCTATGAAGATGTTCGAAGAGTTTCAGCTGTAAAAGAAGATAGAGTTTAGAACGCATCGTTCGTTTTCGCATTGGGATTGTTATTTTGCCTCTGTTTCTCGGGTTGTAAACTGCTGGATGGGGATCCACAGGAAACTTCTGAGATTGTTCAGAAAACCCACACCTCCCATACCTCCGCCTTGGAGAAACTTGACGGCGACGTAGATCAGAACGAGATCCCACCGAAAAATCACGTTGCCATCAGCGGGAGTCATACTGTCAACTGTGACCAAAAATGATAAATTCACACGTTTTGATAAAGAAGATGGTAAGTAGGGTGCACCTTCGGCTGCAAATTGGAGCGAATTTTACCTAGCATTTTGTAGAGAACTGGCACGTATACATTAGCTACTCGGCCAGCACCAAGAAGCAGGAAACAAATCAGAACACGTATCTGAAGAGTTGGAGCTTTTGCCGGCCACACGAATGGTAACAGAGTACGTAACTTTGAAAAAAAGTTACTCCAAGGAGAGGAACTGGAAGTAGAGGAATCTGGCTGATTTTCGTCCAGAAGAGATCCGGCCTTTAAAACAAGCAAGCATAAATGGTTAAAATACTATTTTTAAAAAAGGGAAAACTTGTGACTGTGCAGGACTTACACTAGATCCAAATCCTTCTCTGTAGAGTCTTTCTGATGTGTACAACCCAGGAGCTTTAAGGCCAAGGAGGAATGCAATACAAGTGCATACAAAACGCACAACAAAGAGGGAAAATTCTACTATGTCAGATGTGGTCTCTAAATCAAACCACCAGTCTTCATTTTTCATATTAAGAAAAGCCAAGTTTTGAGCAACAAAAGTAAGAGTCCAAAATATTAACAAAATGAGCCCATGACCCCTTGCAGGTATGGAAGGTAACAAAGCATTTCTTTCCAAGTAAATCAAATGAAGGGATAAGGGCCAAACAATAACATTGCCAATAGTGTAAAGCAAAAGGTACCCATATAGGACTCCATTGTGCACTAGATAGAGCTGGACTATGCATTCCACTACAGGTAAAATTGTGAGAATTATGGCAGCCATAATCTGAAGAATAAATAATTTTGATCTTTGCCCTGATCTAGATTGGATAGGTGAGCCATATTTCCTATAAACTATGCTCTCAATGGATCCAAATAGAATCAAGAACCCAGTGATGATGGATGTCGACACAGTATCGAGAAAACACCTTGTCAATCCATGGTTCACCCAAGGGTGATTGAGTGTTATATTGGGTGGGCAATATTGGACGGAACCTTCCATGTCAAAACTAGAAAAGAAAAAGGTTAAGACTGTTTTACTGGCTTGCAATTATGGTAAGTTACCTATGCAAACTTGGCCTTTATCATACAAACAGCCAAACAGTGTACAAAGCAGATTATCAGCTACTGACACACTGTCAAAGAGTTAAAATTTAACTCCTAAACCCTGTAGTCCAGAAATCTATCTAATGCAACTGATGTTTATTAGACTGTGACGATTTAGTAGACTTTCTTTAATGTCATTGTCGACTACCGCAACTCTTGCGTTACAGCGGAATGACTTTAATTAAGCCGAGTTTGTTACACAAGCTCGTGGCGCGCTGCCAAACAGTACGTGATGTTTTGCATATTTTTTTTTTACTCCTACCATTTCAACGCCATCTATCGAATGTTTTTTCAAAATTTTTTTTTCATCGTTCGTCTTCTAGATGGTGGATGATGTACTTGAAATAACAAGAAAAATAAAGATAAATGCTGTAGATTTATTCCATGCATTGTTTTTAAAGTTGAAACTACGTGGCAAAAAATGAATAAGAAAGTCAAAGAAAATTTTCAAATTCATCTGCTATATAGAGTAAAAATTCAATTTCTCTTCTTGTTGGCTGATTTGCCAAATTGGCTTCGACGAGCGTTGCTGACGCATTTCATTTTCTCGCTGTCGGGCGCTGGCATATAACGAGACTTGGATGAGAAATAGGCTGTACTGATCTTGTTTAGTGTGTCTGTATGACAGAGAGGGAAAAAGAGAGAGAAAAAAAAATGGAAATCAATCGGTTTTGCGGGGTGTGCCGTGAGCGGGCACACGAGGCCTTACATCGGCGTCTACGTGTTACACCGGAGATTATAAAAGGGCGACAACACGTACCTGCAGATGACGTCAATAGGCCCACTATAGAGCGCAAGACAACATTGTTATAGATACACAGTTATTGGTGTCTTCTTCTTCTTTGTTGTCGGTCTATTGTTGCCAGTCATATTGGCCAAACTTATTTTAAACTTGGCGCGGCTTCTTTAACGGTCACGATAGACGAAAAACACCTAAAAGTTCTTTCCACTTGATCCTCGTAGGAAAACTTTTTTTTTTTTTCTCACCTTTTACTGGCTATCACATATGTAAAGACAAAGTCAGTGAGTCGACCAATCTTGTACGCTTAATATAAAAATGCATATTCTTTTTTGAAAAAGAGAAATAAGAAAAGAAAAGCAGCAGCAAATGATGAATGGCTGTCATTTAGTGTTTGGAACGTTCATTATCCTTCCTGGCCATCATCGCTCTTTTTGCCGTAGGCCTCTCATTATAATTAAGACGTATGCCTTGCTTGCTGTTCGATAAGATATTTAGAGCGTGCCTAATGAAAAATCGATATAATGCACCAAGGCCTATACATTGTACACATCTCCTCTATCGATTTTAGATTTTTTTTTTTTTCAGGAATAAGTCGTCGCATTATTTTTTGCTGCCTCACATCAATGGCCTCTCTAGCCATTACGGATGCTCCCTTTTTTTTTCACGCTAAAAAATTCCCCGTTCTCAAAGAGCGAGTGATCATCAGCCTATATAGCAAGGCCTATATACACGTCGATGAGAAAATGGTGCTTTCTATTTTTCACGCTAAAGATTTCCTTTTTCGTGTAATAGCGGATAGGGAAAAAGGAAAAGAGGTTCTGTGATTGAGTTGGAAACGCGCAATCAAAGCCGGAGGGGCCATACACGCGTGGCCTTCTTTTGTCTTGTTGATCGCATTGAGCATTTTCCCGCAGCCGGAGAATGAAGAACGGCGAGATTGTTTTGTTTTGAATTGTGCGTCTGCTGCGTGCAAGATGTATTATTTCAGCGTTGCGCAGGGGGAAATAAAAACGACTCTCCTGAGAGACACAGCACACACACACACACCCCACCAGCAGCTATTATTCTATATATGTAGGCGAGGGCAAGAAAGTCGGGCGTCGCGCAATCAAAACTTATAGACGCCTCCATCTCCGGCCTTAACCAACACGGGGTGTGTATGTATACGTATAATGAGAGAGAAAAAGAAGAGGGAAAAACGCGGAACTCAATGAGGGACTATACGCTATATAGAAAGAGGGGGGGGGCAAGAGGCTTTTGTTTTCGACTGCAGCAAGAAGAAGAAGAGAAAAAAGGCCGAGAGCAGCATGTCGGCTTAAACGATCGTGTCGCGTGCACCCTGGCCAAAGACTTGGTCTTTTAACATGTATCGATCGCCTTTCTCCCCTTCCGCATACAATATATAGGTGTCATACAACCAGGCTAGATATATATGCAGCTCTTGTTAGAAAAGGCTCAACACACAGCGCATATATATACATATACGTTAAGCTATTAGTCCGTTTTCTAGCACCCTTCCTCTTCTGTCGATGTTGTTCCTTCCTTGATGAGTTTACTTTTTTTTTTTTCATCCAGAGTGGTACTTGCTATGGAAATGAGAAAAAAAAAATACAGCCGTGGATGGATTTGTCTTGTTATATTACTCTCTAGGCTGTTTCTATCGACCCGGAAATTCTCTAAAAGAAAAACAAAACAAAAAAACTCTTTCTTTTTTTTCAAAGGTCTATATGGATCCGGGTCAATTTTTTTTTTTTTTGCTTTCTTAAAGAGCTATAAATATACAGACGAGATGTTTGTCAGTTGGACAGACCAAAGGGTTTTTCATTTTATTATTGTCTCCCCCCTTTCAGTGACAGACGTTTTTCTGTGTGTCGATCGTTTGATAAAAATTCTGTTTCTTCTCTCCCCTCCAAGAAGAAAAACTTGTTTCTCGTTACATTGATGTAGTGGTAGGCTAGTACGTCCAGAACCTTAGTCATATTTTTAGACATATATATATATTTACAAACAACATAAAAGTAAGCTAATTGGATCCGGCTGGCCTTGTGCGTATAGTGCCTACACACGTTATTGGCTTATGTCTACACGCTATAGATGTGCAGTACATCTCTCTATACTTTTATGCAGCACACAAAGGAGCAGCAGTGGTCGATGTAATCGAATCATGGCCTCCTCCGCTTGATGTAGGCCTATATACCCATGTATGATGTCATCATCAAATATTTGGTGCTGTATACTGCGCCCAAAAGTCTCATTAGTTGAATTACATCAAGGCACACTCTGACGATCTCACATACATTGGCCCGTACATGCTAATTGTTGATGTATGAAGGCTTACATTTAAACGTGTGTGTGTGTGTGGATGGTTATGTATAAGAGAAAAATAAGGTTCTATATACTTTTGGCATGTGTGTGTGTGTGTAAGTGTGTAGTCTGATGATGTTATTGAACCTTTCACTCTTTTTTTTTCGAGGCAGCTTTGCTTTGCTGCATATCAGATCAGCCAAAAGTCCGACTGTCAACCTCTGCGCTGAATTTTTGATTTGATTTTATTCCATTTCCCTTGTCGACCGTGCCTTTTATTTGATTCCCACTCCCTTTTTTGTATAAGTCTTGTGTGTACAGAGCAACTTGATTCGATTGCTGCCGACTCTCTTCTTTTTTTATGTCGTCGTCGCACTTTAAAAGAAATCCTTACATAAAGGAAAACTCGGCTAAGATACAAGTAAAAATGTTTAGGTTTCCCTTTCCCCTAGACTTGGCAAACGAAAAAAAGAGAAAGAAAAAAAAAGGTTTTTTTTTGGCTTAAGAGGCACGGTAAGATAGCGGCCATCATGGATTTTTTCTCTTTTCTTTTTTTTTTTTGTTTCGATAGGAACAGTTGGACGAGAGAAGGGGTTAGCAAATGATGCTCAAATTCAAGAGACATGCCTTCGAAAATTTACATTTTTAGTGCTAGACTGCAAGCCGTCGTAGCAGCATATACAGTTTAATGAGTGCGTGTAACAATGTCTCGTGTGCTCATCTCGTTTTCCACGGTTATTCATTGCTGCCAACATCGATCCCGACAGCTATAACTAGGTAATTATACGTATATATACATCTCATTTGAATGTCATTTTCCCCTTGTGAAAAACGAAACACAATTATAGCCAAGTTTTATGTTATTGATTTCGGGGGGTGGTTTTCTTTTTATATATACAAACGTCAATCCATAACTGTTAGCAAAAGCCCAGCAACCACTTCCGTTTTTTTTCCATGTCGCTCACAGCTTGCGGAAAGTGATCGTCAAATAGGCCCTGCCTTTTTATATAAACGAGAAAGGGAAATACGATAGAAAGAAAAAAAAAGGTGCTGACTCGTACGGCCAACGCGATAACACAGTGAATAGCCTCCTCTCTCTCTATTTTGTGTGTCATTTCTATTTCTTTTTTTTTCTTCTTCTTGCTTTCTCAGCAAGTCGCAGTCAATAGGGGCCTATGTATATATTGGTGCTCGTTGCTTTTCTATCCATTTAAGCCCGTGAGGGCACGCCCACATATTGACGAATTCGACACGAACATCAGTGAAAAGAAAACGAAGTAGAAGCACATTTGAAATTGTTCTTTAATGTATCCACATACCGTATTATACATGTAAAAATGAATAAGGCCTCTATCGTTCGGTGTTGCAATATGAATTTCATTTCGAATAACAATTGATTTGTTCATGTTTTATTTAGGACGGATAAGAACAGGATCATCGTAGCCTCGCCCATTTAATAAGGTAAGTTATATTCGCGTGTTTAATTAGGATAGCTCCTTTAGTTTCTCTTGCTGTTCTGTTTACGAAAACATAACGTGACTGCTGGGCGGGCAATGGCAGTGACCGAGCATCTCAATCCTTGGCGTAGCCTACATATAGTCAACTGTGTGTGTATGTGTGTGTAGATGGCAAAACTCTGGAAATTACCATATACCCTCCCATCCAGTCCCGCGGGACACGCGTTCGGTATAAATAACTTTGCCCGACATCGTTTGTCCAGCATATAGATAGATGCAATACCGTTGTAGGCTACATAGTGTATGTATAGAAGCCAGCACGAAATTATGAATCACATGTTTCATCAAACTGCCAACTCTGATGGATCCGGTTTTCCATTTCTTTTTGCATAATATTTCGGTCGATTTTAGATAGTTCATTATATTCAAAGTCCATCACCTTTCTCCCCGCTGGCTGGTGTGTATGTGTGTGTGTGTTATTTAGACGAGCACTTGGACCATATTATAGAAAGAGAAATGCTCATCTAGTGCACGTCACGGAGGCTTCACGCGAAGCCATTACTATAAATGGACTTTTCGGTGCGTAATGCTGTGAATTGTGCACACTCGCCTATCGATCCATCACTCGCTCTTTCTCAGTTCGGTGTCTGCGTTTAGGCACAACATTCGTCTGATGTGCAGTTGGGATGTCAACAATTTCTAGTTTTTATAGCGTCAAACTGAACAAAGGTATAGAGTTGAAACAACTAGATTTGCAAGCGTGTAATCTTACGCAGTATCGAATGTGTGTTTTATCGATTCAACGTCACGTCCAACGTGATCCATTTTGAAGTAAAACTAGAAAGACGTCACTGAAATGTCATTGGCTTTTCTCATCTCCTCTCGTACATGATCGAATTTTCTTATTATTTCCCTCTCTCTCTCCACCTCCTTTCTCTTTTTTTTTTTTCTCTTCATCGCCACGGTCTTATTTCGTGATTCAACAAACTTCCTTCTTCATCTTGGACGTTCCAGAGAAATCTTTCCGACTTTGCTGCGTGTAGACAGGCACACATTTTGCGTTGGCTTCGGACATTGGACAGATCCAATTCGATCACTTTGAAGAGCTCGCCAACGTCAAAAAAAAAAAAAAAAGAAAACTATCAAGTAAAAAGTAATGGACAAGCCACGACTAGGAGCGCGAAACTCAATTTGGATGTTCTTCGGGGAATCCCTGCTTCGCTTTCACTCATTTTTGAGTAGATGTTGTAGTCTATACATATATATACGAACGGGGTGCTTTATGTGCAACTGCACGCTTCGTTTGAGCTTCACTGGCGATGACGGGCAAGTCGAAATAGAAGAACGCTCTACCTTCATCCCCCCCCCCCCCTTTTGTGCTGTGTGTGTACATATCCATGAGCGAGTAGACGAGGAGTTGTGTGTGTAATAGACACTACAGACGGAATAATAAAACACACCGTCGAGTTGAGCGTCCGTTTCGATATCCATCGCCCCTTTTCTCTTCTGGGGTGAAACTCTTTCGGGGATGTACAGTATATATCTACGTGGGGCTGAACTTTGTATCCGTTGGCGGAGTGGGGTTGCTGCCATATATATCCCCCGTGAGAGATAAAAGCGACGACGACGATGATGATGAAGGGCTAACCTGCCATCATCCTATCGTGTTTTATAAATCAAACAAAAAGAAGGAGAGACGTTCTATAGTGCCTTCCTTGGCCAATTCCCTAAAGTTGCCCATTTTTTGATTAATGTATTCTTTCGAGTTCGATGTCACTGAATGCAGCACGATTGGAAATGCGCTGGAATTAAGGGTACGGGGTGGGGCATCTAATGGAATGTTAAACCATCTATGTATAGTTCTATACATCAGATGGGTCTTTATGTCTGTAAATGTGTGCTGGTCACGTCGAAAAAGACGCAAATGCCTGTATAAGAGAAGATACGTGCACGCATACAAAACAGGGTGCAAGCGCCGTCTAACGCGCATCGAAGAAAGGGAGAGGGCGATATGTCTGGCAGCTAGAGAACAAGAGATGCAAATCCTGAGTTACTGCAAATAGGTTCTCCCAAACCAATGTTCGGTGGGGCTCTATTCTTCCATCGCCATCCGTTTTCCCACTTCACTTTTACATGTCACCTCGTTTTCTCTTTCCCTTTTTTTTGATACACACCTACGCGTAGATGATTCGTTTTTCTTCATGTACATTACAACGATGTGGGGGTAGGAAAAGACGTCAAAGAGTGCCTTCAGCTTTTTTTTGCTTTGAACTTTTTTTTCTTCCAAGTTCTAAGGGTAAAATAGGATTTTCTCTCTTCTTTTACCTCGTCTGCGGTGTACATGTCACAGAAAACACACACACACACACGTTGATTGCCAATGAAAAAAGTTGTTTTCCAGTACGGAATTGCTTGCGGCAAAGAGAGAAAAAGAGGTCGGCGAAAACGATCATCAACTGGCGTTGAGTCGATTACTCTCTTCCTCATCTTATAGTAATACGGAGAAGAGCGTCGTGAAAAGTACTATACGTATATATATAGCTGGCAATATAGTTGCGCTCGTATCAAACGTATATATATACCGCGTCTATAGATCTCAATTGCTTTTTCGCTACCCACTCACTTCGTCGACTGCTTTCGATTGATTTATATACGACTCGGCTATAAAAAAACTCCCAGCGTCCGTGCAAAATAGACGCAACGCGTTAAACTGATGGCTAGTCTTGAACCACTTTACCCGCAAACGTGGCAGAATTGACCTATTAATCAATCACTAATTTTCCCTTTATTTTTTTAAAAAACGTTAATTTATGCGATGTGGCGAATTTTTGTGTGGAAAATAGGGTGGGGTGGGATAAAGGGGGATCGATATGAGGAGCATCGCGTAGAAAAGACGAACTTGTCTCGGTCAAGCACAGCTGAACTGGCCCCCCCCCCCCGATTCCAAAAAGAGGATTTGGTTGGCTGGAAACTTGCGGATCGCTGGAGCGTGCAATCAAACTATAATGGGCCGTGTGTGCGGGTACAAAAGACGGGAAAAATGTTGTGCAGACGTGCCGCGCATTGACGATTCAGCATTATATAGAGAACCAGTTTCCATATAATGCATTTTCGGATGGTCCAGCTTTTTCTTGTTCCATCGTTTTCGTTATAGATGTAATACCACGACCCGTCTCGTTAGACACGCTGGACCATTTTTTGTGTCTGTGTGTGTTGTCTTTCCACCTGACTGGGCCGCGCCCTTTTTTGCAGCACGGATGCCATAATTGTCATATCGCCAATCGTTTTCAAAAAGCCATTATTCGCCAACCGATTGAAAATGTTGACCATCGCGTATATCGATCTGTGCTATAACTGCTCTATTTCTCGATCGTAAAAAAAAAGAAAACAAATCACTACGTTAATGCAGTCGATTATTGGCAGAGGAGCTTCGGACTCGATATTAGATTGGATTGCTTTAGGTATACAAACGAGTTTTCCAAGCTGGATGATTATTTTGCGTCGCTTTGAGAAATGGCGTCTCTTATAGACGTCTATAACAAAATGAAGAGAGAGGATCAACCCCGAGTAAATTGATGCAATGAAATCGTACAACTTTCTTTTATCGCCCTATATTATCAATCCCTTCCCCCCTTGATACATAAATGCGCTATTAAAGGTAGGGGACGTCCTATCGAATTGCGATTGAAAAAAAAAACTGTTTAGATCCCTACTTGTTGTTGCCTAGCCAACTCGAATGGGGGATCGTATTCGACAAGCGCCTGAAAAATTGAATTTGAAACTATAAATCCGCATTAAAAAACATCCCCGCAGCTATAAACAGTTGACGCTAAATAACGTGCAAAAAGGGAGGGGTGTGATCCATCTGTCGGTTCGTTCTCGCCTAGAGTTTTCCCTTTTTTTATGTAGGAGGAGGAAGGCACCGCATTTCACTAACAAACCGTTTGAGAGTATAAGAGCGATTTTCCAGTCGATCAGGCTTGTCATTCTGCCATCGTGGCGGCGTTTTTTTTTTCTTAAAAGGAAAACTATATCGTTTCTCTTTTGGTGGTGTGTGTCTGTTAGAAAAGGCGCTTCCGACCTTCTCCAGCCATTGTTATACAAACGCCCAGCACTTCTATTAGGTCGCTAAAAGAGTAAGGAAGAGGAAGCTTTTGAAAATAAAAAATGTGCGCCATGAAAAAAAAAAAAAGCTTTTGTTGTGCAAGGCCTATTGCTTGCTACCGTCTATAAAGGGAAACGTATCCAGGTAGAAAAAGAAAAAAAGTTGGAACAAATTCTTTGGTTCATTTCCGGTTAGGAATGTGTTGAGACGTAACAAGTCTTTTTTTGCTTTCGGCATTTGTACGTACGAGAAATGCTTGTCTTTGCCGTCGGTTGATAATCACGACATCCCCCCCCCTCAAAGAAAGTCTCATCATTCCTTATTTTGATTTCACAAGTGAAATGCAGACAAGGACATTTATCTGAGAGTATCGATCGAGTTCGAGAGGGGGGGGACGAGGATATCCGCAAGACTGCTTCTCTCTCCCACATCCAATCGCCGTGTGTTTTCTTGCTCTTGCTGTGTACTGTGTGTCAACACATGATTGAACTCGGAATCGAATAAATTCACATTATTTGTGTGTGTGTGTGCCGCTATAGTCGTTGCCGAGCGGATGCATCCACACACAATTGGACGACCCAACTTATTGATTGATCGATTGACGTTGATGTATACCCACAGACGGAGCAATTTAAATGCTGCATACACAAAGACAACGTTTTCTTTTTGTGTAACGTCATTGACCTGATCATCAAGTCGATGAAAAATCAATTGCCAGCAGAGTCTTTGATTAAAACAGTTTTTCATTGTGCATATCTAGTAACCATGTTTCTTTAAAGACACTGTAGAAGAAGAGGCGTCATCAATCTTTCACTTTGTTGGCTTGCTCAATGCATCTTGACGCGGCTTCTTTCCGGCGATTTTTAAACTACATCAAGGTTGTAAAATTGGTCAGATTATTAAAAGGCCACAGGAAATAGGGGAAGCGGAGACGGGGGCAAAGAATCCTCATAAAGTTTTTTTTCGATAGGAAATCTTAGCCATGACGACAAAAGACGGTTCGACCAAAAATATCATCTGGCCCAGTGAATATGCATAATAACAATAATGGAAACCGCCTAATCCCGTCCGCTGCTGATACGGAGAGAGCCTTTTGTTGGACGGACGAAGCAGCCAGCACTTCATAACCTATTTCGCTCTCCATATGCGTACTACACACACATCAAATTGAGAAGCGAATATATAGAGTAAGATGGCGAGTGTCTTCTTAAATCAGCCCACAGTGGCTTCAGCTTAGAACTTTGATGATCCCCTGTGTGTGTGTCTTGTGTTGACTGCCGGGCAGAGCCGGGCGGACTTGGTGACAAGTTGAAATGTGACACGAAAGAGACTGTCGTCGAGTCACACGAACGTTGCAGGCCTTCCACACACACCTCCATACCGTATACGTCTGTATACGGTAGAGTTTCAGTTGCTGGATGATTCCGGTTCGTTGGAGCAGAAAATCAAGTCTGCTCGACGCACGTGAGTGCATGAAAAAACGCCGTGATTGCCCAGCATTTTTTCTTTCCTGTGTGTTTACTCGGGTCCAACTAGGGAGACAGTGTGTCTCCGACAACGGGGGCTGCAATCCTTCGCCACGTAAAGTCAAAAACTTCGTCGTGGGAAAATAAGAAGTACACAACCCCCCACTAGGACTCGGATGAGTTTGTCAGATTACAACGATATGTCTTTTTTTTTTTTTTTTGTCTGTGTATAAAAATAATGGTAGACATCATGAGAAACCTTTTTTTACGTATTAGATGCGTTTCTTTTGATTGTTCATTCGCTTTAGGCTAAAACTAGCATCTTGGTCCTTTGATGAATCTACAAAGAAAAGATCTCATTCGTAAATGAGTTTCATCGATTTTTTGTATGGTTAGCACAAATGATGGCTGATGATGGCAGCCCACTTGTGTGCTAGTTGCTAGATTAGTGTACTGTTTGATCCAAGTGAACGTGATCATTAGCGCCCAACCATTTAACTTCAATTAAAAGAAATATTGAAATAGAAGAAATCGTCCCATAGAAATGGACTTTGCTGTCAAAGAGTGATGTGAATATTTCATCGGTGAACAGCAACGTCGAGTTCAAAAAAGTCCATTTGACAATACGAGTCGTACTTTTCCCTAGCGTACTACGTAGAAATAAGAAAGAAAAAACAACTCGGTTTTCATATTCTTGTAAGCGAGTCGTTGAAAGGAACCCCTGCGCCGTTCGGCAGTTGAATGAGAAGAGGGGAGGTGATATATCCGGACCACAGTGGCGACATTTCCGTCGGGAAGCAGCAGCTGACAAAATGCACAGCGATCCATCTAATATACAGTAGATATACACAGGCAGAGAGAGCGATCCATGTATCCTTATAGACTTTTTAAGTAGACACGTCCCCCTTTTTTTCTTTTCTCTCCATAGATTTTTATATTCTCCGCGTCTGAAAGAGGTGGGGTGAAGGAAATGCGAGACTTTGGCTGAGCAAGAAAGAAAGCTTTCTCCTTCTCACTTTACGGAGGGAAAACGATCGTTTGTCAATCGCTTACGCAGAGGGAAATGAAAAAGAAAAGGCAAAGTCATTTTTCTCTCACCACCACCACGACCAGAGGAAGTAAAATAAAAAATTGAATTTGTTGTTGTATATGTATGGGGCCACGCAAATTTAACCCTAGAAAAACGATTTGTCTCTCTTTGATGGTTCTTTTGCGCCAGATATTGCTCCGTGTATTGAGTCTAAGAACATTCATCGACAACTCAAAGACGAGAAAAACAAAAAAAAAACATTTAAAAACTTGATCGTCCTGATAGACGAGAATGCCGTTGTCCAAAAACAACGGCGGCAAAATGTTCCTTTGACACATGTTATTGGGAAACGATAAATATTACACATTTCGAGAGGGAGCCCGTGTATTGGACGTTTCACATCGTACGATGTGAAACATATTTGAATCTCTCGTATGTTTGGAGGTAGAACGGTAGCCGCGCGTGATGATGGACAAGAATCGATCAACATCAGTCTATATGTACGTACATAGCTGGAATGTCTCTTCTTCTTTTCGAAGCAGAAGGGGAGTCCGACAAAAGCTCTGGCCGTCTTCCTCTTTTGGACATAACAGAGCAGAGGATAAAAAAAAAGGGCATTAACGTCAAAGAGTCTTTCCGAATGGTCATTCATCAATGCCAATTGGTTGGGCTGGTTCGGTAGTCAGCTATACTAGAGACTACACATCTATGGTGTATACGCATACTAGATTATAATAAATGCATAGCGGAACGTCAGCCGTGTGTCGTCGTTTGAATTTATACGAATACGTTCATCTTTTGTCGTCATTCTTGTTCTTTTTTCTAACGTTGACGTTATTCGTCATTGCAGTTGAGTCGGCCTCTTTTCATTTTATCGATGCACAACACTGATAGTTATTTGTGTGTCTATAATACATTTGATTTCGTTTGTTTGGGAAGTGGAACAGGTTGTTCAACAGGAATTTTTCTGGCTCTTGCTACGCGTTTGTAATACACGCATGTTAATTCATTCGAGAAATGCACAGTCGGCGTTACGTAACGATCGAAAAAGATTCCATTTTCAAACGAGTCAATGAAAATCTCGGTTTTGCTGTGCTGACTTGTTTTGTCAAAACAAGGCTATTCATCGACCACCCACATGTGCGTGACAAACACAAGGATTAAAAAGACATCTCACGTTACCTCGCTTGTTTATGGCCAGTTTCACATTACCGACTTGTTTTTTTTTTCCAAAATGCGGCCGGCCGTTGGTTAGATACAAACGCTTCGATTCTTTTCTGCCCAGCGTCACATATCGCCAACAAATGAAACATTTTCGACCGATACTCGAAGGCCACTAGACATTTTCATTAGATCCTTGTCTAAATGGAAAATAACGTTCGTCGGATTTCCATGACGACGTGTGGTCGATGCGCAACAACGTTCGCCAATTGGAGCCATCGAAATTTTGGGCGGAATTGCGGCCAGCCGGATCGCATAGGTATAACATCATTTACATTTTTGTGTGTTGTTGTGTATTATACAGGAAAAGAAATATGTTGTGAGACGAAATAACTCGATAGCTTCCTGTTTGATTATTTTTGGGAAGCAACAAATCAAAGTTGTTCCACCGACTTACGCTTGACTAAACATCATAACGAAAGGCATTATACGGTTTATGAGAAAACAATCGTATTTTTTTTTTCATCTCTCGTTTCACGTCAACAGACGTGGCTCGTTTATTGCTTCTTTTTATCTCCCACCCCCCGTTATTTCGAACAACAGTTTTTCTTTCATGTTTTTTTTTTGTAAGTAATCGATTGTTGAGTATCGTCCCATTTTCAAAGTCGGGTTTTTCTTATGTTTTATTAGCAAGTTTGGCGAAAAGGGCGAACATTGACATCACCCAAAGTCCTTGACAACAATCATTTGCCGCTGTTCCTTTTTTTTTTGAATTCTTATCTACACCATTGCGCACTAATGGCCCTTCTTCTTCTTTTAAAAAAAAACTACCATAATACGCGAAAAGGTTCAACCGAGTCCAGGGTCATTTTTGGGGTCTGTGGGAAAAAAAGAAGTCCGGCCTATATAGACAGTCAACATTGTTAATGAAGGCCATCTCTACGTCAGACGATTGGCGTCAAAGATTTCCGAATAATAAACTACCCTCTTTCGAATTTCTTTTTTTTGCGACCACCCAAGTGAAAGAGAACAAGTCAACGTTGAGGCCCATCCGACTCTGGCAATTAGGTGCGGAAGCTACGTCTTTTTGATGAGACAAGCGTTACATACAATTCAAATAGATTGCATGTTTTTCCGAAGGGGAGTAAGTCACACGCCATCATTAAATAGCAATTTTCCTTTTTTTTTCTTGACTCTACCTCTCTTTGAAAAACAAAAGTTTTTCTCTGGAAAGTTGTTTTCGTGCGCATCTACGAGCCAATCAAACTTTCCGACTTGTACCAGTTTTTGTTGTTATTCCTTAGACTTAACCGAAAGTTGGCCATGCCAAATGTCACCCTCTCCTGTTCGTTTGCTCCAAACTAATCGCCTTTTTTTTTCAGATTCGTCCTGGAGAACCAACTCCTTTTTTTGTTGTTTGCCTCTGAACGGAAGAGAACTTGTTCTTTTTTCATCGTTTACACGCGCGTGAAAACTTTGCCAAATAAAACACGAACACGAACATCGCAGTACAAGTGGTAAAACCATTGCGCACTTCTTCCGGCTCCTATATACGCCATCCGGCTAATGGATCGTCTATACCTATCCTATTCAAGTGTTATTGGTTTTCTTTTAAAAGACTTTGTGCTCATTTTGGGATCCTGGAACACACCCAAACTATCGTTAGGAAGTCCAATCTAAAAGAAAAATAAGGCTTAAAGGAGGATGACAATGTGTGAACGTGTTTGTTATAACGGCATTACTTGTTCCAAAACGTTTTGTTGTTGGGCCAAACCGAGGCCATTTTCATCTGTACACAAGAAAGAATATATCCCGATGGGATGCAACGCGTTCCAGCCTCGGTAGTCGATCAATGACCACACGCAGAGACTGGAATACATCATCTAGTATGTGTACGTGTTCCAAAAAAAAAAAAAAAAAAAAGAGTTTTTGAAGAGCGATGTTTGTTGCTCGCCGAATTGAAGTGGATCGTCGTTTATCGATAAAAGGCTCACAGATTTTTCAAGCCTCTCCAGAAGTGACTCACATTTCATGTCGTAAGAAATTTCCCACGATGTGCTGAACTCACAAGTGCGTTCACGATGACTCAAACGGCCCCGAATTCAGTGAAAAACTGAACGGCAACATGTTCAGCCAAGCGACCAATGATCGAGCTTATGTTATATCTGTGCCGGATAAAAAAAGGAAGTCAATCCTCGAAGAAGAAGATGGACGACTCACTAAATACATTTATGAAATAAGCAAAACGATAACCGTGTTGACAGGATTGTGCATCGCTCACGACGTATCGTTTTGCTTGATCATCGCTCTTTGCCACGTCAGTGTGTCGTACATTCGGTCTCAAATCACGACCGAAATGCATTTAGTTGCAACAGAGAGGGGCCGGCAATCGAATCAATGTGTTCTTTGATTGGAGTGTGTCTCGTCAAAAGAGGGATAGATGTAGGCTAAACACATATCTTCGTGTGTAGGGTATTTTTTTTAAGTTCCTCTATGGCCGATGCTAATGACATATTGGTCGCCATCTTCATTTCCTCTTTTGCTCGACGGTGCCTCTTCATTAATCACGTGCCTATGGGTGGTAGACGTCGTCCCATCTGGGCCGGTGGCCAACACCATTGACGTCTATATCTGCCCTGGCCCCACCAAGGAAAATATTACAGACGCTGTTGTTTCAATGCAGATGGATTGCTTCGATATTCTTGCAGAGTTATGGCGTCCGACACTGTCCAACCCCAAAGTCAAATGGCCAAGTTGCTTGACAAAGTTGAGACAGTTGGACGCCATTAATGAAGAGAAATTTGAGTTATGCTGAGGCCAAGACACCAACGGCCAGTCAGGATCGAGTGTGTGTGTGTCGCTTTTGAAATTTTCGATGCAAACTGTTCATCATTTTGATGCCAAACTTGTTCGTAGAACTTGGATGTGTAGAACTCTATTCCTGGACAAAAACGACGCTGAACGTTTGTTGTGTAATCCTGGAATCGGATTGAAAAATTCCATTTCCCTCTTTATTATCGCTATCATCCAGCTGTGTGTATAATTCCTCTTTGAAATTCATCTTGTAGAAATAAAAGTAAAGATATAAGCCGCTTGCTCTTTTGATGTGTTTTGAAAAATGGGGTGCATATTTCGAAACGAGGGCTACATCTTTATGTTACTTTAAAATGTAATTAGTTGGGCCGCTTTTGTGAGACGTGCCTTTCAAATAACCTGCTTATAACCATTTAATATTCATAGACACATTTTTTTTTGGCTGTTGAATGACGACCGACGACTGGGGCGTAGATTTAAACATTTAAAATCTCTCTAAAAACATTTTCTATAGCGGAATGGCTTTTTTAGGAAATCCTTTTTCCACCGGATGGATATCAATTTGCTGTCTGAAATGTGTGTCTCTTTCTAACTAGAAAAACACGTGAATAATGGAGCTGAGTCATAATCCGATTTGTACTTACCTTTTCTGCGGGAAATAAATGAGACAAATGCGCGCCATTTTGAAAAACTGGCAAATGGGAGTCAGTTGCTTTGTTTGTTTTTTCGTACCCATCCTCCAACAACACATTCGAGAAAAAGCTTTAGACGTTTTGAATAAAAGAGGGTAGGGTGAGCAAAACACAGTCAGAGCTAATACCAACATTGAGACATAATAATAAATACGTGTCTCCAGTTTTTTTGGAGGGAAAAAAAGCGGGTAGGGTCATCTTCTTTTGTTCCAAACAAAGAAAAACAGAGAGGGAAGGGGGTAGCATCGCAACAAGTCTGAACAGGCATCGCGTCAGTCGGATCAAGTTTGATCGCCATTGCACACTCGGCTGTGTGGCTGGCACACAGTTTACGAAAAGCCGCAGAGAAGACCATTACACACGCACTAAATCTAGACCGAAGGGGTGAGGTAAGACGAAAGTGATGTGAATGTTCACCTTGACTGATTTAAAGTGCAAACCTCCCCCTTTCATTCGAGTTATTGGTGTGGACTTTGACTGGGCCATAACGCCGATAGGATCCAGCTGCTGTGTTTGTGTCGCTCATCACGTTTCCCAGCCATTCAACGTTTCCCGTGGCACCTTGTAAAAAAAGTTTGGAGAAACTTGACGATGTTCCAGAGCGGAGCTGTTTTTGGACGGCTGTATTAATGCGGTAAGTTGTGTTTACCTTGGACGTTTTTCGTTGACCAGACTTCCGCTTTTCTGGAGTTTTTTTTTTCAATTAAAGAGCGGGCCACACGTCTAACTAGCTCGTAGCTCATCGTCCGTGTTACAGTTAAGGCCCGATTCGTCATGCAGACGATGACGTAACCATCTTCTATTTCGTGTGAGTTCACGGAATCACATTTTCCGGTTTTGGGTTAAGAAAAAAAGGAAAGCGGAAGCCACAAGAAAACTCTAAAGTCTGGGTAAAAAGGGGGGATAGGTAAGAACGGGGAGGATTCAAAATGAAAGACGTGAAAGACCTCCTGCTGGTTAATTTATCACAACGGCACAGCAGACGTTTCCACAATCAACCGAGAAACAAACGAGAGACGCCACGGGATTAGACGGGACGGTGATCGTACATCAGCTCACACACTCTTATTCTTTTTTCCAGGAAATAATAGATTTTTACGTAAAGCGTCATAAAACGTAAATGGGTCACTTGAAAATGTTTTTTTGGCGACATCGTCATCGGCCGAAATACGCGCAAAGTGCATTTTTAAGTCGTTCAATTTTTGTGTGTTTAGACGTCGAAAAGAATGTTGATACGTTCCAGGCGCCATCGGTTGTAAACTGGGAAAAGGTTTTTTTTTTTTCTTTTACGCTAATGGAAGTTTTTCGGCTTTTTTTTTCCAATCAGATCTGTGGGAACACAAAAGAGTTGGAGCTCTGGAACGTTGCAAAGTAGCTTCCCTCTAATTGTTTTCTTCCATTTCTTTGAGATACGTTATCGTCTTTTCATTTTCAAAAACAATTGTATATAACTCGTTTAGATGTGAGTCGATCGATGATGGACGTTTCGTGTCTGGCCAAGTGAAACGGCCTTCTATTAAACCTCTTCACAAAATTCTATTTGAACTAGCAGCCGTACATCGATTGGGAGAGGGCGTGGTGCGATTGTTGCAATCCATCCGCAAAGAACCAGTCTTTCCCTACAGATGATCGGGGGGTATGCCTTTCTTGAAAGCATTTGCATAGAGCGATATTATCATGTACGTCATGTGCACTTGGCACTATATTTTACAAGTCACGTGCCCAGCTGTATATCGAGGCTTCTTATTCGGGCGTACACACACACACACCAGCAGCAGCCGGATTAGAAAAATATCCATCGGAGACACACAATAGACTTTTTTTTTTCTCGTTTTGACCCTCTCTCTTTTTCGTTTAACACAACACAAAAGAAACAAACAAGAGAACCTTTTTTTTTTTACCCCGCTGACTCCACCCTTCAATATCTCTTTCTACGAGCAGCGTGTGATGGATGTGTGGTCTCACAGCTGATGTGTGTGTGTGTATAAAAAGGGGGGGACTACCGCAGCATAACTTAATGAAGCCTCGAACGACACATCTAATCAGTAAACGGACGGGTCCTCCATCTCACTTTTCGATGTATTTAAAGATAAAGGCACTAGATTTGATAGGGTATCATGTACAATAGCGCCGGTGGGGAGGAATCATGGATGAATAAAGATATCAATCCCTTTAGGAATAGAATTTTTTCGATACGGTTCATTGACAGTGTTGTCAGCTCCTTTTCATCGTCTTTCTGCGGTGGAATATGTTTAAGGCCAGTTTAGAATAAACCAGCTGCCCCCCCCCCCCCCCCTTCTCTTGTTGTGTGAAATGGCAGTTCGTGCTGACAGGGACGTGTAGAATTCATCAACGAGTTCCTTTTTAAATTAGAAAACAGGATGATATATGCGTACAATAGTTTCAACGGTGAAACAGAAGGCCCTGTGTTGAATCTTAAAAAAAGAAAAGTTGCACCGGTACATGTCAATGACGTGTGTGTACGTAATTTGATGAGAGACGAGTTTATTTTTTATATTTCGGCTTGTTGACTCGGTTCCGGTTGTTTTACGAGTTTCTCACAGGCCGAAAAAAACCGCAATACCGACACACATCATCTTTCTACTCACGGCCATATGCGCGTGTTACCGGCTCGTTACACCGACGCTCGTTCGGGGCTAATGAGCCCACAGACTTAACACGTAATGCGACGAATCTCGCTGTTTATGACTTTTTGAAATTTTTCATCGATTTTTCTCTTAACGCCGGCCCAATATTTCCAATTCGTTTGGCTTTGAAATCACATTTTTTTTCGAATTATTTCACTCCATTATTACACTTATTTATTTTTTTTTTTTTAACAAAACGAGTGTGTATAGCGGCAGGTTAAAACTCTCTTTTCCCTCTTAAGAAAAATTAAAAGTTAAACATTTGGAAGTTTGTCGAAGGAAAAAATTGTTCCGTGAATCGCTCCCGGGGCATATTTTCTCTCGTCTATTTAAAGTATTAAAAAATTTTTAGAAAAAAATACATTTTTCGTTTGAGGCCTTAGCCGTTGGCTTCTTGCATATGAGCGGCGGCGGCGACTCCCCAAAGTGAAGCTAATGAGTTAAATACCGTAATCAACGCCACTTCACAGGGTCCACCGCTGCCGCCACTTGGCCTCAAGCAAAAAATGCATCCAGCTCTTTTTTCTTTTTTTTTAAAGGAAGGAAACAACAAGAAGGGGAAGGGAGAAAACCAAGAGTGACGTTTGATGTCTTGAAAAATTGTAAAACCAATAAAAACGAAAAAAAAAAGAATTTTATTGGACATTTAAAAACGATAGTCTAATGAAATGTTTCATCCGTGATGGGCGATAAATGTTGCGTCATTTGATCATTTTTTAAAAGGAGACGTTGAGTTTCGTGATTTCCAATATTCCACTTTGCCCCCTCCTCCAAAAAGAGCCCCATTTTGATTGTCGTTCTTTAAATGTCACAGCAAAAAAAAAAAAAAAGGAACGACAATCATGAAGGCGCATAAAAAGACGCATCCGGATAAAACACTTGATCGACTCCATCATCAGCGTCGTAAAAACGAAAGTCACCTCTTTTCATTTACACATGAATGCACTGTGTTATTATTATTGGACGATGGCGTGCGATCGCAATCGCAATGAAGGGCCCCCATTTTGGCGGATGAGCTCTCAATCATGTTGCAAGAAGAAGAAAAAAGGCCTGGGATGTTTCTACCTCGTTGGCTTTGGCCATCCGTGCTGCGTTTTAACAAATAGACACACGCTGCGTCGCAATCTCACGACGCCACGCTACTTCGTTAGTGTCCGTTCCATCATTGCGGCTCAAGAAACAATAGCTAGTTCCTTTTTTCTTCGCGTTTCCGCCATCATTGATGACGTCATTTATACAGAGGCCTCTTGACGTAGCACTAAATTCGTATGTGTCTATATAACTACCCTTAAGAGTTATGTATATCGAGTGTGATTGATCGCTATCCTTTTTTTGAGCGTTCCGCGAGAGGAAATGGTACCAACGAGGAGCGTGTTAGCAAATCAAATTTGTTCATAGCGCATAGGTGAGTTTATTTTTGAATAGGAGAGTTGGTCAACGTTACAAAGAGTCAGGATTTTTAACGAGTTCCTAGGAAGAAGAAGAATTATTTTTAACGTCATTTCGCTGGGACTGTATGAGAATGGCCAAACATCTCATTATGTCGTCACCGTATGCACCGGTCGCAGTGTGTGTAATCATCACGCGTTGGCTTTTTTTCTCGTTTCATTTTCAAAAGAATTTTTTTCTCTCTCTTTTTCTTGATCGTTGGGTGATGAGAGAAAAAGAAATTGTCATCATGGTGTGAAACGAGGCGAAAGAGAGAAATTAGTTGTTTTGTTGTCCTCCCCCTTTTCTCTATAAAAGACTCGAAGAAGGCACACAAAAGAAAATATGGTATCACCCAGTAGCATCTTTTCCAAAAAAAAACGTAAAAATTAAAGGGAACATCAGCAGCAGGAGCTTGAAGGGAGAGCCATTGTATTGGGCCAGCAGCATCTTCTTTTATTTAAATTTTGCTCAAATGACCCCAACAAGAGGAAAAGGAGGCCATGTGTGTGAGCGTCAGTTATAAAGAATGACAGTGGAGGAGGTGTCCAATTAGTTTGTGTGGCACCCCCCACAGCCATTAATGAAGCTGCTGCTGGGAAATGCACCAACGCTGGTCATCACACGGACGATTGTGGCATACACAATGCGCATTTTTTTATTTTTTAAATTTAAAATAACTATTCTAAATGAATGAGCAAAAGCTCTTTCCCGTCCCAAATCCCGCCGGAAAGAATTTCCCAAAATGACGGATTGAATTTCAACATGTTTTAAAGTTGCACCGCAGCGGAACGAAACAGGGCATTTCTTATTGACAAATCCAGTAATTGAAATTCCTTTTCCGGAATCGGAAATCCGGCTGTTGTGAACTATACGCGTCGTGTGTATACTTTTAATTTTTTTTCCTGAAATAGAAAATGTAGACTCGGTGAAACCGACAAAGTCATTAATGAAATTTTACCTTTTGCGTGGATTGTTTGGCGCATTGTTTGGCGTGTCGGTTTGCGTAATCACGTTGACAATGATGGCACAGCACGTGTGGAACCTCCATAAAAAGCGAATTAAAATTTACTGTTGAAAGGGGAGAAGAAAAAAAAGCATTTGGTATGCACGACATGGTGTGTCTTTCATGCGTCCTTGTTTCTTTCGTCATTGACATCAGCCCAGATTTATCACTGTCTCTTTTTCTCGAGCGTGCATCCTCCT